>JAZBGX010002522.1:0-10671 GCA_037414775.1 Zonitis immaculata | reverse complement strand
ATATGATCGAGAAATTTTTGTGTAACAACATAAAAATCATTTCTATCAGATGGAAAATCACTACCGAAAAATAATGAACCCATATTGAATGTATCAATACATTTAGCTAAATCAGCTCTAGATGATTGATCTAAACTACGTATATTTGTTATTGTTGCACGTGTTATTTGGAATGTTAATGTTTTCGGACGGTCACGTTGTGCTGGATGATCGATCGTACTCTCGAAATTCAACTAAAAACAATCAATTATAAATAATATGCGATATATATATAGAGAGAGCGTGACCCAGTGGTCGACCATAATCCATAACTTTTTCACTATTGCATTTAAAAATACAGACTGTCTTCAATAATTATTTTCAATGGGTTAATTTGCAAAGTTATGAACTGATTTTGGACCACTGGGTATATGTCGATATTATTACCCGTGGTAGAATTGCTTCAATTTTAACATCAATATAGGTATAATGCGATGCTGTAGCTGTTAATTCTTTTTTCGACGCCATCAATGATTGATATAAATGTAAACCGAACGAATTCAACCATAAACAACTATCAACATCAAATATAGCTTGTATTGGGTTGACATGAACATAAAATTTTGGTGGTGGCACTAGTTCAGAAAATAAATAAAATTACTACAAGTATTATACTAACAATTGATAATAAAAACTTACAAGGAAATGGAATATCGCTCGGATAATAATAATAAATAAATTCAGCATGAATGATACTAGCTTCTTTAGGTAAAGACATATGGTCACGATCACCTGCAAATTGAGCAAATCAAAAATTATTGATTGTACATAGAAAAATTGTGATAAACAACAGAAAATTAGTAGAGATTCTTATTAATTAATACCTGGAGCATTTTTGTCTCTCCGTTTATGTTGAGCTAATTAGAGACAAAATATTCGTTTTATTAATTAATTAAAATTAAAATTAATGCAAATAGAAACAAAACAAAAAATTACCTGCAACGAATTCTTTAAGCGTCTGTTTCTTTCCAGATGTTGTAACACGATACAACGTAAAATCTTCTATACGCATTATAACACAAGTTGTCATCAATTTATTTAATTGTATTTCAATACGTTTCTTTAATTCTTTTTGTGTTTGACTAGGACTCGATTTCTTTTGTTGTTGTTGTTGTTGATTGACATCGCCTGGATCATGTTGTTGTTGTCTAGATAACGGTGTATGTTGTTGTTTATTATAATCGATCAAATCGAAAAATTGCTGTTTAAATTGTTGTAATTGTTTCTCTTGCCATATTGTATGTGGTACAGATGTTTCATTATAACGTGGCCAATGTTTCCGATCGAATTTGGCTAAATGATATGGATAGAAATCGATTTGGAAATGACGTAAACTAATTTGTAATGCACCACCATCTTTTAAATTTGGATAGATTGAACGTCCTATACCAGGATCATCGCATAAATGCAAAACAATTTGATTTGATAGGAAATGATAGGATGTCTCAACAACATCATAAACTGAAAATATATTTTGTTTCGATGTTGATGTTGTATTTGTTGTTGTAGATGGTAATGATGTCGATGAACGAGCTTCTTGAGCTAATTGAGCTTGATAATCCGGAAATTCCTAAAAAATTTTTTTAATCAATAATGATTTATTTATAATTCAATGACAAAAATCTACTTCTAATTTTCGGGCTGCTTTCGTTTTTCGTGTAATTTGCGTTGCTTTCTGTATCAAACCACTTAACGAATTTAGAAAATGTAATGCAGCTTTCAATTGTGAATCAGTCAATACCCATAATAAATCATCTAATATTATAACAAATCGTGTACCCATAATAAAACAATCGGATAAACGTTTTTTTATTACAATACGACATCTAGCTTGATTTGTTAATAATCTTAATGGTGTTAAATTTTTATCAATTGTTGATTTAGCTTCAATACGTACAGTTTGCCATTCTAATTCTTTAAATATCAATAATTGTCCTTTATTTGGATCTTTTAAACGTGTCATACGTAGATCGGAACGTGTCCATTTCGGTGTTTTCGATTCCACCACAATTCTTTGCAACTAACAATTAAAATAATTTATAATCAACAATTTAAATAAGAAAAAAAATTAATAATTACTTGGACACTAGCTGTAAAAGCTGGACTATTAAACAAAATATTAACAACATTAACAGTTACAGTAATTCCATCAATAACTTTATGAATGAATGCATATTTTCCTGGTGCAGCATACGATGCTAGACCGCCTTGGGCTGATAATGAACGTAAATCTTCGCAAGTTTCTACAGTCACATTAACTTCATCTAAACTCTGAAATAGTCAAAATTATACAACAATTCTCATATAGCTACTTGTATGTATATATAAAGATATTATTACTAAATGTATAGGGACACTTTTCAATTTCGTCCATGGTATACGAAATGACACTTTATTACACCATGCTTTTGTTAATCTTAACCATGATGGCAATTCTAATAGATCAGTCAATACAATTTCATTTAATTCTAAATTCGTTAATTCACCTTCCCCTTTAAATGTACTCAAATTTATTTTATCAGCTGATAGATTTTTCGTGAATCTACAAAAATTCCAAGACTTACTCTAAATAATCCGTAATTACGATCAAAATAAACAAAACAACAACAAAAAACTTACCGAGAAAGATGTTTCAACAGTTGATTCTTTATAATGGACACCATTTTTTTTTTCTATATCTATCTACTTACTATTTTACTTAATTTAAATCAACTACAAACTACTAGACTACAAATTAAAGGTTGTTTTTTATCGTTATGGATTATTTACATGACTAGGATTAATTAATTGATTAATTAATGTAAAATTACGAATCAGTTAGATACGAAATCTATCCAACAATACCGTATTGGAAAAATCTGACAGCTATGACATCACAACGTCAATTGTCAAAATTGATAACATATGATTACTATGACGTCATATGTAGCGCGGGAAATACAATTAATGGATAATTAATTAATTAATTAATTTATAATACGACTCAATATAATTGAATTTATTCATTTAATTTGTTAAATTCAATAGCCGGATAGCAAAATAAAGGAGCTTCTAGTGTTAGCACTTTATGATACGAAAAAATCAGACGACCAACATCCACAGTATAGCTTCGTAGCTTGAAATTAGGATTATCTGGATAATGTATATGGTATAGTAGTATCTTTATTATTTAATAATTGAGATTAAAGTATCGGATAGCTAGCCTGTGCAGCAATACCGCATGTATTCTCGTTACGTACTAATTTAATATAACCATTTTCGCCCCATTCAGGACCCCATGAATTTTTCACCAACCAATATTCTTTATTTGTTACAACATCTACACCATAACCAACAACTAATACAGCATGATTCAAAGATCCTCTATATGAAGAGCATTTACCTTCGAAAATACCGCTATTGTAACCATCCCAATATGTGGCATCAACTCCTACACTTATTGGACCAATGGTTGCAACAGCAAATAATAAATCATCTTCATTGTCATTTTCAATTTCCATATAACTTTTAGCATGTACAGCTATAGTTTTATTGGCACGACGACATTCATTATCTCTATCCTCATATGGGTATTCTTCTTCAGTTGTTAAACCATATGTAACTACGTAATCGAATGCGTACACTTGCAAACCACCCTGACAACCGAGACTTTGGCTAACACAATCAACTAATTCTTGTTTACTCAATGTTAATAATCGACCAGTTTTCAAAGCGTGTTGACCCTCTAATGCTCCGGCCTGGAAAAATTCATCGAATTCCAAGACTTTGACTGGAGCAACAAAAATTTGATAGAACTCACACTGCTAAAAGCCCAACAGCTTCCACAAATGCCTTGGTTTTCAACTAGTGTTACTGCATCCTTCGATCTCCAATCCACTTGTTTTGGTATACTAGCATTCGATAGACGTTTGAATTTAGCGACTCTATCACTCGGATCGATTCTCTTCCATTTGGTTAAATAATTTACAAATTCGTCACGAGTCCAATCGGTGAATTGATTAATTCCCATTCTATAACTAACTAGACCTTTTTCGTATAATTTATTATGTTCCTCAATTTTCTTTAGATTTTCTTCGAAAATGGCAAAACGTCTCTTTTCTTCTGTACTATTCGCATATTTTCTTTTATGAGTCACTTGGAAATCAATCCATTGGGGATAGTCATCCGATAATGATGTTGCCATAGAAAAAGAAATTGTTATTGAACAAATTAAAATTACAAATACCTCCATATTTAATTGATATTTTTATTTTTTCAACAATTCATCGATAACTAATTTAATTCCAATATAATACGGAGATTTATATAATCGTAGATTTAAGTGTTGCATTGTTTTCATCGATTGTTTAAATATTTCATTTCTTCTATAAGAGGCTGAGTTCATTTTATTGGATTCAAATATCGGCAATTACCTAGAATTCATTATTATAATTTATATAATTGTTGTACTTTTTTTCTTGTTTTTTTTCATAAAAATTGTGATTATTTTGTCGTAAAATACGAATATGTATCAACATGTAGAAGAATTATAATTTCATATACAGAGTGAGTTGTAAGTCATGGTGTTAAATTAGAAGGTGCGGGTAGGGGATGAAATTCTGAGATGAAAACTCCTTAGGCATGTTTAATTGAATGAGGAGCGCTTAGGCGCAGTAAGAATCGGTCAGGATTAGCTAAGCGGTGACAGAGAAACGTCAGCGGTGCGACGTGCGATTGCCACACCACCATAAAATTAGTTCATCTGCGTTGCCTTGAATCCACTAGAGTTTATCTGCCTCCTCCAAATTAATGTCGAATCTTATACCGCCTATGCACTCTTTCATCGAGTAGTTGGAGACTTCTGTCGTCACTTGGTGCAACTAAAGTTACGAGATAGGGATAACGATTGAGATGAGGATTCCGTTTAGAATATTCTCAAAATTGAATGTATCTATGGTGATGGATTTGTTAAATCAATTATTATTGAATAATTGAAAATTTCCTGTTTAAAATTTTTTGTCCGCAATTGAAAATGCGTGTAACATTTTGTACGGATCTAGAGAAGAGTGTTGTCGTTAAAAATTGTTTGAAACGAGGCTGGATCCAAGTTGCTCCAGATGAAGATTGGAATATTTATTGGGCAGGTACAACAACCACACGTAGTCTATTTAGTGTTGATAGTGGCTATCGTATGAATGATAATCAGTAAATTTCAATTTATTTATCTTTATAAATGATTTATTATAATTTTTTCTTTCAAGAATCATCAATCATTTTCCAAATCATTATGAAATATCACGTAAAGATTGTTTAATAAAGAATATCAAACGTTATCGGCGTGATTTAGAGAAGGAGGGTAATGTATTGGCGGAAAAGGGCGATTCGAAATATTTGTATTTAGATTTTATACCGACAACATTTGTATTACCGGCTGATTACAATATGTTCGTTGAGGAATATCGTAAAGCACCACAAAGCACATGGATAATGAAACCATGTGGACGATCGCAAGGTAGCGGCATATTTCTAATCAATAAATTATCGAAATTACGTCGATGGTCTAGAGAATCGAAGTCACCATTCCAGACACAACTCAACAAAGAAAGCTACGTTATTTCCAAGTAATATCGATAAATCGTCATTTATATATTATATTAATCATTTATTTAATTATAGATATATCGATAATCCTCTATTGATTGGTGGCAAAAAGTTTGATTTAAGATTATACGTTCTAGTTACATCATTTCGTCCATTGAAAGCCTATTTGTTCAAATTGGGCTTTTGTAGATTTTGTACGGTGAAATATAATTCTAGTGTTGCTGAATTGGATAATATGTATGTGCATTTAACTAATGTTTCCGTACAAAAACATGGGGTAATTTCATTATGATGCAGTATGCTATAATGAGACAAATGAATTTTTATTTTGATTGAAGGGTGATTATAATTCAATCCATGGTGGTAAACTGTCGGTACAAAATCTACGTTTACATTTAGAAAGTACAAAAGGTAAAGAAGTAGCCGAACGTTTATTCGACCAAATCAATTGGTTAATAATACATTCATTGAAAGCTGTATCACCGGTAATCGCTACCGATCGTCATTGTTATGAATGTTATGGTTATGATATCATTATTGATAAAAAAATGAAACCATGGCTTATTGAGGTATAATTGCTCGTTTTTTTTTTCTCCAAATAACGATCGCGTACCACACTATTTCTCCTCAAAGTTGACGTTGCATTGGCGAACGTAGAGCCTAGCGTAGTTCATGCGTAATTAAATTTGACATTTGTTGAAAATTGAGGTTAAAATATTGAGACTGGATTATAACGCGATAAAATGATTGAATAATGTAGAATAAATCCAAAAATTGGTGCAAGAATGTAGATAATCAAATTTTGCTGTTAATTGATAATTGACTACAAATTATTATTGTAATTAGCGTCAGTAATCTGCATTATAACCGACAGGCGGCTGAAACAATCAACGGACCTACGTTCACAGAGTCAACAACGCCAACTTTGAGGAGAAATAGCGTGGTACGATCGTTACAATAAAAAATAAAACACTATACCTAATAGGTAAATGCTTCACCATCATTAACATCAACAACTGCCAACGATCGTATATTGAAACATAAATTAATGGATAATATTTTCTCAATTGTGGTACCGCCATCGGGAGTACCAGAGTATTTATTATCATCATTACCATATCGCCATCTAGTTTAGGTTTATGGAATTTAGATTCTAGATTGATTCCATAAAGTACTGCTAGATGGCGAATTGGTATGTATATACAAATCAAAATTTGCTTTCAGTATTCGATGGAATCGATCACCAACTCAAGAGGCAATGGGTGATTTTGAATTGTTAGTAGATGAAGACTTGATTAATGCACAGGACAATGAGAATTCAACGAAAAATAATACAAAATGGAGGTGAAATTATTATTTAATTAATAATTAAATTGAAACATTGAATATATGTTGAACAAATATTCACATTTATTAAAAACAATATTAACAAACTTTTCTTCTCTAATTAATTAAATATTGTTATTACAATAACATATAAGTGTTCGAAATTAATTTCTAATTCCCATATTTTATTAGCAGGAATATAAAAATACAGGCTGTCCCAGGTATACGGCGCGAAACTCCATATAACTCTGCTGTTAATCAAGATGTAGACAATTATTGAACTATTCTCAAACCCCCATAAGTTCAGTATCTATTTAGATGTTGAAATTGATTGGGCAATTCATAGGAGTTTATGGTCAAGCACAAAAATATGGAGTTTGCTCGAATACTGGGGCCATCCTATATAAGAATAATTCCTCCGTAACTAGACTAGTAATGTTTTAGTTCGAAATAAGACTTGGTAGAGGAAAAAAATTATATAAATCTCCAGTTCTATCTCGTTCCCAACATCGATTTCTATTATCATAATTGGGGGTATTGTGAAAAATTTAAATAATAATTTCGATCGTTCATAAATAATCAAAATCGAATCAGTAAAACCAACAAGTGAATTACAATCATTCCAATACATTTGATTAATTTATTTGTTGACAAAAAACTTCAAAAAAATATCGTCAACCTTATCAATATTCCATCATTATAGAACCAATTTAGTGTAATTAATGAATAAAAATAAACTTCAACAAAAGCTCGACAGACAAAACATCGACATTTTTAGAATTAAAGCTCCATATACTTATATATATATTTTTTTCAAATCTAACATCAATAAGATTATTACAGTCAATTATAGTTAGTCGAACACCAAAAAAACATAAACTCCATATCTGTTGGTTGGTTTGTTTTTTCTATAATCAACTAATAATTTGATATTAGAATAAATTTGTCTTTACTCATTTGGAAAAAAAATTCAAATGAGGTGTTATATCGTTATATAGTTTCAATAGAAATAAATTTATCGAACAAGGCACGTGAAAGAGTTAATAGTCCAGTATCCAGCATCCGTTTTCGCAACTGTTCCGACCAGACGTCCAACTTTTATCTCTACGAAAATCATGAGAAAAAGTTTATCGAATAGGTGATTGTTCATCACCAACAGTAAGTTTTTTACTTGAATCCTAAGATAATTCGATAAAGTTGTGTTGTTTAAGTACTTTGTTATTCCAACGAACAGAGAACTGGAACCATAAGATTGTCTTACTGCTCGAACGCGTTTTTACGAGTATTTCATCGAATTATCTTGAGATTTGAGTGCTCTTCATATCGCTATCGATAATTTCCGTTGGGTGTCTCATTAAAACGAAGCTATACTCAAGATGATTTAGTTTGATAGTCGATAGTAATTTGCGGTAAATAGTGCTGGATTTTGGACTATCACGAATAAAATCTAATCGTTTATTCTTAATCCAGTGATTGTATTAATTTGACACATTTTTTTTTTATTGAAAAAAAAAATAGCGAATAATAATTGAGGTTGAAACATATTTTTTGCCTTTACATAATTTGGCACAACTTCCATTATTTACCCATTTGAATGGATGTAGTTTCAACCTCTCCACCATACCATTTAGTGTTTTTTTTCTTTGGGAATTAAATTCGATTTTGTAGAAAATCAATTGCCTTCCGGTTTTGGTACATTGGTGTCATAAGCTCGAATTACTGCTGATTGAGAAACTGCTCCACCTTCTTCTTGGGAAAAGGCAAATCCATCTAGATAAGAAAATTACGTTTAAATATAATTGCTAATAATAAAATTGAATAAAAAAAAAATGAAATGAGGTGAAACTATTAAACTAAAACCAAAATTATATACAATATTAGTACCACTATGTGCCTTATACTATCAATTCCCAGTGTATACCC
Organism: Zonitis immaculata; assembly: GCA_037414775.1. Taxonomy (NCBI): domain Eukaryota; kingdom Metazoa; phylum Arthropoda; class Insecta; order Coleoptera; family Meloidae; genus Zonitis; species Zonitis immaculata. The sequence goes on along the minus strand of JAZBGX010002522.1, from coordinate 1,803 downwards.
CCCACAAAAGAAAAGAACCAATAAGTGTTATTTGTACACAAAGTGGGCAAATAAATAAAAGCGTATAATTAATGTGTTTGTGGTGGATAGATAATAAGGAATGGGTTGTCTTTTGAATTACTCACGTGACATTTCAACTTCCATATCAACTCTTGGTGATCGTCTAGCAAATACATTCTTCAATAACCGGGCAGTCTCCGATAGTCTGTAATTAGTTTAACTAACGCTTTCTGGCCTATTTCCATTTTTTAATATAAAAACAATTGCATTTTTTTTTTTTTTTTTGGAAAATTGTAACAACTAAATAACAACACATGCAACTAATTTTATTATTAATAGAAAAATTAATGCCAAGCGTTTGAGAAACATGCAGAAATTATTAGAAAATACTTACATCTTGCTATATGTTCCAGTGCATGCATTGGACTTGCAAAACAAACAACAAATTATTACAACATCCAATTATGTTTTTGTGTTTTTTTTTTGTTTAAAAAAATTTATTTATTATAAAAATAATTACATTTTCAATTTATGGAAATCCAAAAAAAAAAACAAACAAAATACTGTTTTGAAAATTCAATGCAGTTGGATTCAAGTTTTTTTTTTGTTTTTTATTGAATGGAAATATCAACTTGAATTCAAAATGCACTAATATCGGTGCAAATTTGTGCGTTTTTTGTTTTTTTTTTATCACAATTCTTTCAATTCATTATTCATTAATAACAAAAATTCATTTATCAAACAAATAAAAATTTCTAACAAAAGAAGAAAATCAAAAATTTGTGGATATGTCTTGATTTTAAGTCCATCATCATTAATAAAATTTTAATGATTATAGGTTGGATATTCAGCTGGTGAGATCACGTTTGGTTGCCACCTTTTACCAGTTATTGTACTGTTAATAATAAAGAAACAAACTATCTAGTTTTAGTTGTTAAAAAAAAAAGAAAAACAATTTTCTTGGGTCAACTACTTTGGAAATCCACACTTCTAACAGAAAATCCCACAACAACGAAAAAAATAAATAATTATGTATGAATATAACAAATACAACAATGTGCAAAAGCGTGCTTTAATAACATTAAAAAAAAACAAAAAACAACAACTAAAATTATTCAATGATATTAACTCTAACATTATTTTAATACTTCCAATTAATATCATTAATATTTTTCTTAATTATTTAGAAAAAAATCACAATAACAACAACAACATTAACATGCAAATTGTGCTCGACACAATTATTGTAAAGAACAAACAATAATAATAATAAAAAATTGATATCAATTTAAATAAATAAATAAATAATAATAAAAGTGATACTTACGAATTTTTGTATTCACCACGATAAACATCTGTATTAGTTTTACGAATTTCACTTTCACGTATCTCATCAGTTAATGATTTGAACATTGTTCCTTGAATTCTAGAAATTATAAATAAATTACATTATCAATCTTTTGTCAAACAGCCCCCATAGAACGTTAGACAGTAAAAAGGCTCAAATAATTATTTTTCTAATTGGTAACAAGATTTGGCTACTTTGAACTTTGAATAGTGGCGGCTTTGATTGCTGAGAGTACAAAAATTCCGACTAAGGCCTCATTGAATTTCCTAAAGAAGCAAACTTTCCCTAAATTTGCCTCTAAAGAGAAAAACCTCGAAAATCTAGAGTTAGAATGTCGCAGACCACATATAGAGGATAAAAAAAAAAAAAACGGGTACACGTTGCTAGGATTTAGGGTGAGTGTTGGAAAAAAAATCCTGGTGTAAAGACCGAGAGTAGATAAACAAACAAATTGG
>JAZBGX010002521.1:0-12592 GCA_037414775.1 Zonitis immaculata | reverse complement strand
TATTAAAGATTTTTTCTGAGATTTCAGATGCATTATAGTGGCGAGTGCCTGCTCAAATGTATACAAACGACAATATGAATTGTATGATCTTCAAGCAGCCAATTATTTGTCTTGGTAATGGAATGATCTAAAAATTTGGACGATCGATTTAATGGCATACCATTGAAACAATCGACAGGATGTGAGATAACATTATCTAAAAAAGTACGATTTTATTTTTATTCAAATTTGTCGCGTCAATTATATTGAAAAATTCTCTTGATATTTTTTATTCGACAATACAAATCAAATTTTTCTTATTTTCAGGTGCATCATATTGCTGTGAGCATCAACTTGTTGCTGTTGACTCTTTCTCGCACAGTTGGCCTCCTCTACTATGACGCTCTTTGTGGCAATTTTAGTAACCAAATTCTCACAATGCAAGAGTTCACCCCACTACTACTAGTGTCAAGACCTGTCTATAAGACCGTGGGTAGAACTCTATTTATATAGTGCAAAAGCTCGGCTAGAGATGGCGCTGCAAATGTATTTGCGGACAATAATTTGCTATTTTCTTACAATCATTTGTTTGTGTTTTCTCTATTTTAGATGAAAATCCACAACGTGGTTCATGCATATTCATGTATCAATTAAGAGGGACGAATGACAAAAATAAAGCGCATAATTAAAGTAGGAAAAAAAAGTCGGGTTACGACGATATGAACGTTAGAACAACAAAACAAAAAACGTAAAGAAAAAACTCATCACTTTATTTATGAATATTCAGTTGTTTCTCATTACCTTATTTTCCAGGCACTGAACTTAATTTTAATAATTGGTTTTTAGCCGCAGAAATAGGAAAGTTTCGATTTTACGTTTTCTTCTTTAGATTAATAATAATAATAATAATAATAAATGAATGTTGATGAGAGAAAAATGAAAATTCAATTAACACTAATATTATTGGAGTTTTATGAATTTTTTCTTGTTCTTTTGTGAATTCAACGAAGCTTAATTGAATTTTCGTAATCTATAGAGGTATGGTTTTATTTCCTCTTGAAATAATTGTAATTGTTTCCAAGCTCAAGTTGTGCGTAAAGTTGTTCGAGTATACATGTATAGTATATATGTATAGAGGTGGGTTGTACAAGTAACCCGTTTTAAACAACCACAAGAAACCGATTCTCTATTCCAAGCCGTTAGATAGATAACAAGAATGTTAATTAATTTGAAACTTTCAAATCGCATTAAACTTTCACTTGATTATAAAAGTCTCGAATCGATTGTTGAATTTTAATAAAAAAATCTCACATCTCTCAAACTTTGATATGGACTTAAAAAATAAATAAATAATAATAATAATAGACGGTAAATACTATCGTTTTTTGTTGTTGTTGATGGAATCAATGTTAAATCGACCATAACAACATGCTATCTACTAATTAAGTAGACTTCTAGTTGGATTCGATGACATGTTGTACCAGCAATCGATAATCGTATTCTACAATTCTATTTCGTTGTTGTTTTTTCTATAGAAATTGAATATAAGAGTTTGAAGCAGCGACAATGTTCTCTGATGATCGTAAGATTTTATGCAATATCACACATATATATAAACATAAAAACCGAGAAAAATGTGTTTATTTAAAGATTTAAATAATATTAAAGTATGTATGTGTAATTCGATGAAAACCACAAACAGACATTTGGGAAAATCGTCACGAACTCAAATCCGATAACAAATAAAATATAGTTGGTACGTGGCTACCACCATCATAACTCATATATGTGTGTGCAAGGGGTAGCGGACTACTACTAGTCTGACTGTACGTGCAAAATATGGATCCTTAAGACCATACTAAATTGCCTATTCTGATTTTTATATTTCGCCCTTTTTTTTAACAACCACCCCTCCTCCATACACAATTCCATACATCTATCATGATACTTTAATATTACGATTCCTGTTTCTTACAACTATACTTACAGAATGAAATAATATCGATAGGGCAAAAACCAACAGAATATATGAAGCGAAACCTGAAAATATGTGTCACTTCATCGAAGATCATTCGAATATCATTTATATATTACGACTGACTTTAAATCAACGATTTCGAACAAAAAACGGATGAATGTCATCTCTTTTACGTTACGTATAGTTTTCTTTTCTTTTTTTCTAATAAAAAGAACTTCCGTTCAATTTTTTTCTTTGGTTTTTTCAACCATTCCCCGAATACACTTTTATAAAGTTCAGAAAGACTATACACTTTGGGTAAGAAAAAAAAATGACGATGCCGCAAAGCTAACTGGCATGACAAAAGAAATTGAGATGAAATGAGATGGAATCCCTTGGATTTACTCTAAGGACACACAACACTACCACAGTCAACTTTTGCAATTAGACCAATGAATTACAAAAGATTGTCGAACATAAATCAGGATTTACATCGAAACATAGCTATAGTGTAAGTAAAAAAAGCACCAAATAACCCGATAATAAATAATTTGTAGTTAGAAAAAAAAAACGAATAGAAATAAGACACAACTATCAGTTGATGATTGTTCATTATGATAAATATAAAGTAAAATATGACTGGTGAATATTATCAAGAGTTAGTATGGGATCGAGTCCATATGTAATAAGATAATCCCCAATGTAATCCTTATATCTACTTACCCAGCACGCGTTCCGATAAGAACATTTTCCCTATATAGATCGACTTGTATAAGACGATAATCTGGATGAAACTATATGCAAAATTTTGATAGTAATTGACAATTGTACCAAATTGCTGGATATGCTCGAATTAAAGAAATATCGAAATTGGATCACATAAATTTAGTAACAACACAAAAAAAAATTGAATTTTCATACTCAAGTTTATCTAGTAACGATCTAGAACACGGATTGCTAGATGTTCTTAATACTGTTCTTTATCGAGATCAAATCGCAAAGTTTTGGTCAACTACAAGTATCGATTTTCGGGAAGTTCAAGTTTTGATTGTAATAGAGATCTGTTAACAATTGACTAAAACTTTAATGTTCTATAAATTGCATAGAAACTTAATCAGATATATAGAAACTAACATGAATATTTCCCTAATGTTGCGGATGTTTATTCAATAATCTCCCCGAATTTATTTAATAATCTATCATAAAAAAAGTCATTTTCTTTTTTATTTTAAATATAATTCACACGCCACTTTCTACTTAACAAATATAAATACCAGTTGGTCGATTTTAACGAGACTCGCTATTATTATTCGCTTGTTCTAATAAAATATGCTAGTATATTATTTTTGTTATATGCGTTTGTTGTATTTCATGATTGATCATTGAGAGTTGGCGCACGTTTTGCATGTGGCAACCCCCATGGACATATAGTTACAAATTATTCACCCAATCATATCACGACATATAATATATACAACAAAACATGTAAAAGGCTCGATTTAGCGATACAAAATAATTATCGTTTATATCGACACTTTTGTACGATTTTCTCTCTATATAATCGAAAAAATTCCATTATAACGGAGTTTTCAATCAAAGTTATTTATTTATTTTTTTGTATTTAGTCCAATTCCGTTTCTAATCCAGGTTGTTGTTGTTTTTCCTCTTTTTCTCCCCAAAAATATGTCCACCAGTCGTGATTGATGTCATTGGAATCAATTGAGTTGAAATTGATGAATGATGATGTGGAAATTTTAGAAAAATTCACTGTGCTTTTTATTTTATTATAGAAAAATGATAAAAATTGAGAATATTAGTTTCCAATAATTTTCTAGCACAAGTTGAATAACGTCCAGTCGAATTGTAGTAATAAATATCTATCCATTGAAAAGCATAAGAGACCCCCACCGATATCATGTCAGCTAAAAGTGCTGTCATCTCCAGAATATTGTGAGTAATGCGCTCCACTCCACCTCTTCTTCTTCGTCGTCGTCGTCGTCGTCTTCCACCATTTCTTCTTCTCTACCTCTCCGCCACTATCGCTGAAAATTCGACATGGTAAAACCTGGAAATGATTGAACTATGGTGTGGTATTTTCACGCCAATTTCATTATTAAAACTTAATAAATAACAAAAAGTTTGATAATTTAATTCAGTGAAACAAAAAAATATTGGAAACTTCCTCTAAATAATATAATAGGCTTAATAAAGTTTATCGACAATCTACCCAAGATAAAATCTTAATACTTTTCAAAGGTAGACAGTGATGATTTATAAAATAAGGCGATTTATAATCTGTCGATATTCATGAGTTCTAAACGAATTTAGAACGATCGAGTAGAAATGGATTGTCGAGGGAGACCAAAAAAAAAAATATTATGAGTGGATGAACATAATTGATTGTATGAAGAGGAAGATTGAGAATTATTACGATTTATGTATTTCATTCTTTTCGATTGTTTTTATTCAATTATAACTCCTATTATAACAAATTTTATAACTGAATTTTCGAATAACTGTTGACAATACATTTCAATTAGTAATCGTGCATAATCATGCCCTATTATTATTTTATTTAAGTTTTATTATCTTGTTGCACGATAAATGAATTTATAAAATAACTTTCATGAATTTATTCGAGTTGAAATAGAAAAAGTACATATATATAGTCGAGTGTATATTTCCATGGTTTTAATTTTCAATAGAGTTAAGCTTTTCTAAACGCTATTCATTGACGGTAAATGTTGATTTCAATTAAATTGGATTCTATCTAGACTGGTAGCCAATGTTTGATAGCAAGAAATAACTAAAATTACAAATGAGTTTGTTTCATTAATGGAAAGCATTCGAAATTGGAACAATTTAGAATTTTTTTTTATATATAAATGAGTACGTGATGTAAAGTAACTTGACAATAGACAATGTTCATATTTGTCGAGCACTGAATAAATTATTATTTAAATCCGTTCATTGTCTACTCCCATCCACTAAAAGCGGCTAATTGCTGTAAACAAGAGACATGGATAGTAGAGGGTATATAGAGTAAAAGGAAAGACTTGAAAGTAATAGCCGTCTAGAAAGAGACAATACAATTCGAAAGTCGTACAATAATAAATTACGAAACAAACTTGTTCTATTCTCTTTGCATACTGAATCTTTAGTTTGTATAAACCATATTACATGAAATCAGGACCTTTCTTGGATTTTATTACATCCTACTGACTTTATAACGACTTTGTGTAAACAAATGGGAAATTTTCGTTATCAAAATGTTGGTATTATCAAAATAATGTGATAGTATCAAGTTAGGATAGACATTATAAGATACCCAACAATGTGAGTCATTTTATTGAAACTAACAATAAGATACAAAACTGTTTGAATAATTGAGTTGAAACTATGAATTAATTAATTACTATTCTGAGATCATTCATGCTAAACTAATTCATTCAATTAAGTTCTCATGATGGGATCGTTTGTTGGAAAAATTAAAACAAGTCTGGGTGGAAATGGCGGAGGCGCCGGGCGATCAGAAAAATTGACGATTCTTTATATTTTGTCCATTTCTTACAACCGTTGCATTTATATGAATTTATTATGTTATATCAGTATCGGTATAAGGAACATCTGGCACATATGGGAAAATTTGATATGTTCATGTTTATTTTTCGATCTACTCAACATACATTTATTTATAAAACGAGATGAAATTGGAACATTCCAAAATACACAATTATCCAATCCAACTAAGTGTATATTATTATAATAGATGAATTTTGATATTTCGACAAGCATCTTTAATAAAATATGACCATTTATACAAAATCTTTTAATATAAAATCGAATATATAACTTCAAAAGAAAATTATATAACTGCAACCAATTAAATTAAAGGTCTAAGACTGGTTGTACTATTTTTCCAATTATCTTTGTTTTTTATAGTCTAGAAAAGTTGGCAATAAAATGAGGTGGCGATGGAAGAAAAACACTAGTGTGGTTGTAAACTTTCATTACATTTAAGCCAAAAAATAAAAGGTAACGAACACCAAATAAAATTCCAGTGTTCTTATTTGTTTGATACGGAGTACGTGCCATCAATTTGTTACGTTTGTTTTTTGTTTTTTTTTTAATCAGTAAATTTGCTTATCATTTTCATTTAATTCTAGTTCGTCTATTTTATGATAGGAGATGCTGTTATATTTTCTTGGAATAGCAACAATTTTATTTATATTTGAAGAGATATAAAATATAACTTGACTTGTAATAGTGCTATTTTATGGTGAACTACCGCTATAATATAACGTCCACAATAAATGAATAATTATTGGAAATAATGAATTTTTCAAACTACATTCACTACAGTTAGACCAATTATTTTGCATTATTGTATTGTTTTGTAGATAATTAAATTAGGTTCCATATGAATGATATGATTTGAATCTTTATTGAATTATGATTAAAGTGGAAGTTCAAACATAATACTGAATATGTTTATTAAATGAGTGATCCGATATCAACATGACAAATACATCAAATTCATTGATTACTCATTAAATACGTTTATTAATTAATTTAAACGTCTAACTAATATTAGTAAATAGTCTCATTCTCGCAATCATTTGTGAATCGAAGAATTTTCTCACAAATCGCGAAAACCGTAATTATTTTGCTGTATAAAGTTAATTTTTAAAATTTCGATACATCCGGTATTAGTACGAATCTAAAATTTGATTCATAGCTTCAAAATATTTAATGTTTCGAACGCAATATTATTATAGTACGTCTTTTTTATTTTCTACTCTCGTTTGTGATTTCGTTTTTTCATCCCATCAAAGCTAAATATGTTGTCTCAGTACATTAATCCTATTTGGTATACGTATAAAAGATGGCAATTCTGGCTTCCCCTTTCTCAGAACACTGATAATGGCCTATATAGTTCTATGGCTCATTTATTACAACACCGACAATTTGATAATTTCGAAGTTTGTGAGAAATGGGTGCTTGGAAAGGACCAAAACCGATGATATCGTCACAAAATAGAATTATTATTATTTTGTTTCTGATAGATATAATGTTCTGGACAAGTATTTTGGGTTGACTAAAGTAGAAACACTTTTAAATTATTTATTATAGATATAAACATTGTTCAACGATTAATCTATTTATTACAATAAAATGTATCTATACTGTATTTTTATTGATAGAAAGTTGAAAATCTCGAAAATTTACAAAGTTTAGTTAATGTACCATTTGAAAGTTTATATAAGACAAGCTAGGCTAGCAACGTATGAGTAGCAAAAGTTAATAGTGCTTGAAATTGCAACCGGAACACTTCGCGAATAAAGTCTTAAACTTGATCTATATTATTACTAGAAACAAGTCGAGTAATAACAATAGAAACCGTCAGTTTGCTCTATTATTTTCCTTTCAATCAACCAACGCAACAACAACAACAACAACAACAACAAACTAGCCTTTATTCAATTCATTTCGCAAAAACGTTCTACCGATCGAATAAAACGAGTCTACGATCACTTTAATCAGTTCATTTCATTGAACTTTAATCCAGATTTTGAAAGGATCCGTCGCTGATTCGACGCTAGCTACTATATTTCGATCATTTGTAACAATTTGTTTGGGAAAATTCCTAAAGCGAAATTTGGCGGATGCGCCAGGAGAATTCAATTTCCTTTAAAATATGTAATATATATACAAATATATTTATAGTGAATTATTTTAAAATTGATTTTTTTAGGCTTTATAAAGTTCTCATATCGAATTTTACTATGGAAAACATGAATAATAGAGTATGTTTTCGTTATCGAAATTGATATGATATCAACTATTATAAAATACAGTACACAATTGTTATAAACTTATAACCGAAACGTTTCAACTATGTAGATTTTAGCAATCTGCGAATAACGTGAACAACCAACAAAGTTCGACTGGTATCTTTCAAATAAATAGAACATTAGAAAATCTATGAAACTTTGGAATCGACATTTAGGAAATTTGTATTTAGGTGATATTCAGTTGGTTGTCTTGTTGTTAAACCAATCAATACAGATCGAAGTTGATAAGATGATAAGAAATTAAGTTATTTTCAATATCAATCGAATGTAGATAGTGTAATGTCGTTCTTTATCTAATACACTATACAACTTTTCAAAAATTGATAGACTAGACTATATATCAGCTCAAAATAGCTAATTCGGTGGGAATGAGCGACAGGAATACCACTCTACATGAACCGGATTAAGTTATCACCCCTAGAGAGTATTAGTGAATGCCTCGATGTTTCTAGATAATTTACGTTAAACAAAGGAACAAAACATAGTTGATATGACCTTTCTACAACTTTCATATTAACAACAGAACAACAACAACAACAAGAGAGTTATAACAATATTCAGCAGAGCTCATATTGTCACACAATTTCTCTAAAATAACTACACTATCTTTGTTTAGATTCAATTTTAAACTGTCAGTCTTTATCTATGCAAGTTTCAGTTTTTCTTTTAACGAATATTTAGTTAAATTATAATATTACCATGTGTTTCAAAACAAGATGATTTTATTCAAAATACTAAATTTTAAACGACGAAGATTTTATTAAATCAATTAAATTCTTCGACTATTGTCCAGCGGAAATTCTCATCAAGTTTATTATATGGCTGGCGTAATAAAAACAACAACAACAACAACAGAAAACCTGAAAAATATAAGATACAAGCATATTTGTCAATAAATATGGACATGTTTATGTCTGAGTTGCTTTCTTTTAAATCAAATTTAACCGAACACAAAAGATGATAATTTAAAATTTTATTCTCTATTCAACTATATAGAATATAACGTTGTCTGATGTGGCTTATTATATTCAAGACCACACAGACCCTTATGCGAATTCCTTCCAGTCCTATTCATCATCTGCCTGTCTATATTATAAACTACGTAGGATATATATATATAACGTACATAAAGATTTTTCTTTGTGAGTGGAATCGTCAAATGGAGCGCCAAAGGTCACGAAATCTGATCCACAACTTCCGTCCGGGAATCAGGTTGTGCCCGTTGGACCATTCTGATTGAATTCTTCATCACTTAGGTATCATCCAATAAAGTTTTCCTATTGAAAGAAAAGAATCGAATCTAAAAGGGACTATAACGTTTGTAATCTTGAAACTATAGTCTTGTTTTCACCGGATTTTTCCTTCTAAATTAGAAAAAAAAAAAAACAACAACACAAATTTCTAGAGAAGAATCTTGCACAATAATTTTATAAAAATAACCGTATACAACACACATCAACAACAAAAACATATCACTTTACATATGGAAATATTTTATGCATCTATATAAAGTCTGTTTACCGTCTAGTAAAAGATGTTAGTAGCTAGCTGACACACTAACAGCTTTTCCCCTTATACACATTTTATTGTAGATATTATAGCATCGGTTTAGAGGGGGTCTGAAGGGGTTGTAATAATACAAAATTGGGTTGGTTTCGTTGGAGGCAATTCGAAAAATATGAACATCTCTATTCAATAGGAAAAAAAAATAACATATGGAAATGTATTGAAAATATATATACATAAATAAAACGACAAGAAATAATTTTATTTTTTTGGGATATTGTGATGAAGTTGAAGTGGAAAAAGATAGACAAGTATGGATTTGTTCTACAATAGCTTTGCTTATAATCGCTAAAAACTGGGGGCGGCTCTGTTAGCGTCACGAGAATTCAATTAGAATCGGTCCAATGTGTCTATAATTTTCGTGTGAAGCGGTAAAAATTGATTCAAAAAGGATACGTATGCATGTATAAACGATTTCTATTCGTTTTTATTTCTATTTTGTATTGTTTACAAAGAAGCCTATATTGAGTAGTAATATACCTTAATCCGTTATTCTTGATCCACCTATAATAATGCTCTATTTGTATGTGTTCGGAGAGATAGGGGATAACAGTGGTGAGGAGCACGTCCTATGTATAAACACGACCAAAGCTCTAGTAATTGCATTTGGTTATTCAACACAGTCTCATGACTAGACTATAATCGAGGGACGGCGCACTGTCTTAATTGATCCTACAATGTGCGGTGAAGGCCCCACTAATTTATCCAATTCCCCTTCACCCACTCTATCACTCTCTCTCTTTCTATTTCTATATATATAACATATAACAACTAAAAACCCAAATCCAACAATTTCGCATTAATTATTATTCCAAGGATGTATCAACAACACCCATATCTACACAATAACAAACAATTGTCGGCAGATAGGTTCAAAGGACGCCAGCTACTCTTTGATCTTGCTTTTCCACCAACTTTAACCAATTTCTTAATATTACTAGAACGAATAAAATCACACAGTAGCACTCTAGAAACACTCAAGACAGAAAAAAAAATTACCATTAAATAAATATACAATACTTTATAAATGGTTGGCATTTACAATTCGAATACGAAATGTAAAAATAATATTTCAAAAAAACTAAAACGCACAGATTCTAAATTAACCACACAATCTATTTTGTGTAGGTGTGAAAGTTTTTCTAAGTTTTGAAGTAAAAATTTTCTAAGAATACTTTTATGCAATATATCAAAAAGATGATATTCGAAAAAGCTGTAACTTACTTGAACCGTCAGCATTAGAAACTTTCAACCTACCTCTATAAGGAAGATAAATTGGAATTGGAAAGAACGATTTTTTATTACACTTCTTTGCGTTTATATCAATAAATCTCATTCTCTTAATATATTCGCTATTTTACTCTATTAATCTATTATGATCAATAAAAACGATATAAATACCAGTCACATTCGAGCATATTGCTTCGAAAAATGGTAACCAAGTATAACTTGGTCGAACTGAAATAAAATATTGGAAATCCGTTGTAGAATAACTTCCATTCTTTTCTGATTCGACAGAAAAAAATCGTTTTCTCGATTAAATTATGTTCGATTGTTAATTTAAATAAAATTCCCGAAAACTCAATATGTTTGATTTTTCATTGAAGCAAATTCCGATATTCCAATTGTAATCACAATCTCGAATACTTATCAATGTTTAAAATCAAGAATTAGAATACTTTGAACTGTCGAGAAAGGGTTGCAACGGTTGTGTCGCAAAGAGGATTGAAAAAATTGATTAATCATTAGAAATATCGTGTTTCATAGGTTTATAAAATGCAATAAATCGTATATATGTATTTTCTGAAAATTCAAGCTCGACAATCTGATCTTATTTGAATTTGGCATTTTCTTATTCTTGACTATATAGCGATAACAACATCGTTTCGATTTTTGGATTTTTGTTGTTGCGGTGATTTCATCGTGTTCCACATCAACAATAAAACATAATTGTGTTGTATAACGAAAAAGGGGTGTCATAATAATAATAATAATAGTGATAAAAATCACAACCCTCACCGGTCACGTAGACACTACTGTCACCATGATCTTGATTGGTGTATTGAAGTTCTGCACAACTAGGTTATCCTACCGGAAGCTGCCCTGTTCTATTACTGTCGTGTATACAAATAAATATATTTTCTTCAGCTATATCGTCTGATTTCCAGTACTGTATCGGAATTATTTATTATCTTTTTAAATATTATGGATTTCCGGCAAATTTTTATAGAGAAAATTCGTCAATTGGGAATCTTTATATATAATATAAATATAAGTAATATAAAATATATATGAAAAATAAAAATGAAGATAAATAGTATAGTCACGTATTTTTAGCCGCATTTCCATGGTTATTGCCTATTATCTTTCTTATTCTCTTATATATACCTCTATATATACCTGAAAAGAGACTCATCCGACTCAACCCTCTATTCTACTGCTGCTTATATGTATTTGACTTGGTTTTTGGATATAATGCTTCATAAAACGACGAATAACTTCGTTTCGGTTAATACTTAGTGCTACTTAAGATCTACATTTACATAAATGAACGTTTCTACAATATTTGCACTCTCTTATTATTAAATTTGAATTGAAGAATACTTGCTTTTAATTTACAAAAAAAAAACAATTTCCATAATAAATTCCGACACATTAGTGTTTTTTCTGTTTCTTATTTTCAATAAAAATCGATAAGTACTTTGTTAAGTTTATTATGAAACCAACGGTTAAAGGAAACAACTTTTATTAATTCTTATTCTTTAGAATAGTTGATCGAAGATTAGAGCCAATATCGCTAATAATAATGATAATGATGATAAATTTCTTATAGTCTCTTTAAGTAACAGTTTAATGAGAATTTCTGTTGAAATGTTCGTGGAATATCTGCAGTAATATGATCGTTGTTTGATTGCGTAACTTTGCACTTTGTTAACTTTTAGTAAAATGAAATGCACTGTTTTGGAATTATAATGGTTAAACTTGAGATTACAAAGACACAATCATAATAATAATAATAATAATAATAATAATAATGGATATGGAAAGAAACCAGTCTTATAATATAGCGAGACAGAGAGATATATCAACTTCAACAATCTCAACCAAATTGTTTTTATTACAAATTAAATCTAATTCAAGAAAATATTAATTAAGCGCCAATTTCCTAGATAGATATTATCAGTTGGATTATAGCAGAATTAATTAGACAACATTTATTAATTCCAACTATATA
>JAZBGX010002520.1:0-12594 GCA_037414775.1 Zonitis immaculata | reverse complement strand
CAGAATTTCCACATTACTAGAAATAGAAAATTTCAATTTTGGATGGCTCCAAACAAAACAAAAAAAAAAAGAAAATCTTGTCTCCATATCTCTAAATATCTACGAATTCATTTCAAAAATTACCCAAAGTCTAGACAAGACGCAAAATGCTTTTTGAATTGAATTGGCACCAATTAGGTACTCACCTATGTATATAGTTATAGGAATTTCGGAATATTTTCCAAATTATTGTTTCCTTGTCACTTTCATGAGCGAACATTATTACTATCATATACAGCTTGTCCCATAATTTTGTTATTGATATTATATATAATCTTATAGTTCTAGTTCTCTGTTCGCGGATCGTTAGAACTAGTCATCAACTGATTCAGAATCAATTCTATTACTCTAAATAAATGTTCTAACATTCACATGTTCGTAATATTCGTACATTGAAAGTACGTCCTGTGTGTCCCGGCCGTTAAATAACAACAGAGAACCGCTACTAGCACAGCCTGTATATATGTATATCCTTCTTGTAGTAAATAGACGAAATTATCATCTTTTACATTCCATTCAAGTCCATATATCCGGTTATTTGTGCCATTTCTACACTATCACTCTATCTTTGTTGTCGAACAGGAAATTAGACTTTTCTGTTTTGTTTTTTTTTGTTTTTGGATATTTTCCGGTAATAAGTACTTACATCTGAAATTTTAATAACAAATTTAACTGTTACCGTGATTTTTTTGTTTATTCAATTTATCGATAAAATTCGCGGAATTTACGCGAAATTTAATTATTATCATTAAATTGAATTTGATGGACTATCATATTCTGTTTGCTTCGAATAATAAATATATGGTGTTTCTTATGAATTTATGAATTAAAAATGAATGATGAATAAATGAAGACCATATAATGGTTGATTTTTCAAAGGACACCGCAATTTTGTGTGTTTATGTAGTATGATCGTAGAACGTAAATCAGAATTGATTGTTGATTAAATAGGTATATAGGTTTAGCTATACATAAATCAATAATAGTTCTTCTTAGAAGCAATTGTTTTCCAATTATAAAAATTAATAATAACTTATATGGGAATAATATTGAATAACAATTCTCTTATTTATAAAATAAAAAAATTCTAGAAATCGAAGTTAGAAAAACAAAAAACCAAAATCAATTCTCTCTTACTAAATTAATAAATAAATAAATAATTAATTCCAATGCAGGATTCCAACGTAACGGGATATACCTTTGAATTTCTTACTACAATTATCATTACCTAATGGTCAAGGTAATCAACAAATTAATACTTTTTGCTTGAATTGAATTGAAATAATGATAATAAAATGATTTTCATTATTCATTATTATTATTGGAAATTTTGGAAATTGATTTCTGTTATAAGGTCAAATGATTAATTATATTAAATATTTTTCTATTAAAAGCTCTTTTTGCTTAATTGTTGAATTATTATTTGTTTATTTTTTTTTTGTACAAGAAAAAGGAATTGAAAAATGTTGATGTGTGAATTTGTATGTATAAATTGAATGATCATCATTTTTACGGTTGTTTAGTTGAGTACAGTGACCCAAACAATTGGGCAATAATGGGTTTACTATTTGAATTTATTTAGTCAACCATCGAATCACTAATACAAACAAATCTCCATTATTATAACTATTATCAATAATATGTTAGATTAATTTTGAAATTTATTCGAAAACAATAAAGTGCAAGGAACTGTAGTTAGGTATATAAAAGAAATTATTATATACAATTTCAATATTTCCATATTTCCTATCCTATCATAATAATAAGGCAATAATAATTATAAATCAGCACTAATGCTTTGTTTTGTTTTTTTTTAATTTTATTTTGCAATTAGTTTGGTGTCCTTATTGCTCATTGAATTCACCATTTGAAAATAACAGATCTGCAAATTCTTTCAAGTTTGTAGACCGTTCATACAAAAAAAAAATTTCACTCTATTATTTTATTTCTTCCATTTGAATTTATTCAAGCATCATCTATATACAAGTACAACATATACTTATTGGTTCAGAATTAATCGAATTTTTTGTTGAAAAATTGCCTTTCTTTTTCTGTTTTATTCATCGAAAATAGTTTTTGGATGACTATATATCGAAAAGATATTGTTGAATAAAATACGATTATTCACCATAAACAACACATCAGGTTGTTGACATTTATATTATTTGTGGATATATACGTGCGAAGAAATTAGCTTGGGGCCAAGGACTTTTGCCATAATTTTTTATGGGGAGGCCCCTCTCACATATCCAATTCTAAATCGAATCTTGTTGTCTCTTCAACTCGATCCTTCAAATGCACAATTAATAAAATACAGAAAAATAGCTATCCTATTATTAATTAATGCCAGAATAATATGTATAGGATTCAGTTATTAGAAGGAGAGCAAGGTGAAGGCTTTGGAAATCATAAGCGTAGCGAATATTGGAGATCATTGACTTTCTTATATTAAAAGAGATATTCACCAGTTTCTTTCCATAATTGTAAAGTTGCTTATTTACAATGGAATCAAATTGAATGATTAATTCAAATTATACATACAACATGTCTAGGAAGTAACGGACATTATTGCTATAATGAACGAAATTCTAAGCCGAAAAGTCCAGTTTTACATCTGACGCATAGATAATTAAATAATTAATAACTATGCGTCCGTTCATTGCAGGACAAGCTGTATTACAGGAAAATTTGAAATAATTTTATAATTGCTTTAGCTACCGAAAACTAGATGTCGCACTAATCGTGATTATTATCTTATCTAATTTTCGTTGATCAATCAACCGTTAGATGTCACTAGTATTATCGAAATGTGTCAATTGTTTGTCATGGAAATTTACCTAAATAATTGAAACTAAATTATTTTACAATTCAATTAATTAAATTGAATCATTGATTTTGATTGTATTGTTTTGTAGACAATGCAAGAAGTCCTACGACTAAATTCATCGAGTGATGTTAGTTGGAGTTATATGGAAAGAGACGTTGTAATACATGATCGATTAATGACCGATGCTGCATTAGGAACAAGACCGATAAAAACTGAACATTCATATAGTTTAGCATCGAATGTTGATACTGTACCGGATTCACCAACATCACAAAAGAAAATTGATGGTAAGATTTGTGTAATAAATCATTTCTTGTATCATTTTATTTATCTATTTGATTGCCATATTGTAGAAATGGAGGAAGAGGAGGAGGAATGTTTCCCTGTAATTAATTGCGATCGTTTATCTGATAATTCGGTTACAATAAAAGATGAGCCAATAAGTGAATCCGATAGTCCACATTCATCATGTCCATCATCGCCGCAATCGAGTTTTATGAATACCAGCGAATTACATTTTGATGTTGATGTAAAAACTGAAGATGAACGGAAGGCAATTTTAAGACCAACAAATATAATAATAACAACCCCACATAGTATGATTTCTCAACAACAACAACAGCAACGTAATAATCTAATACAACATCAACATCAACAATTATCAAAGTTGAATGTTAAAATTGAACCAATTTCTGGTTTCCATTTACCACCAACACCACCAAGCTGCAGTAGTAGTAGTTGTAGCGATGATAGTGAAGATAATACAACAATCTCACAACCACCATCACCTAATGTCCGTAAAACAACAGCAATTTCAACAACTGCTAAAATTTTAATGAATCATACAACAACCCGACAACCGATTCATACACCTTTAATCAGCAGTCAACCGGTAATTTTATATCCCAACAATAATAATATTAATATTGTTTGTTATTATATAAGAAATTTTCCAATTTATAGAAAGGATCTACTGGGACTCTAATTTTAACAGATGAAGAAAAACGAACATTACTTGCTGAAGGATATCCAGTACCAACTCGATTACCATTAACAAAAGCTGAGGAAAAATCGTTGAAGAAAATACGCAGGAAAATTAAAAATAAGGTTTATTATTTTTCTATATTTTCATAGACTTGTATCTTGACGCAAATTGTCTTGAATTTCAGATATCAGCTCAAGAGAGTCGACGAAAGAAGAAGGAATATATGGATCAATTGGAGAAGAAAGTTGAAATATTAGTTAATGAAAATAATGATTATCGTAGTAAAATTGAAAGTTTAGAAGATTCAAATAATAGTCTACTTAGTCAATTGCAAAAATTACAAGCCATCGTTGCCAGAACACATCCGCAATTGATTAAACAACTAAAATAGAGATTTCTTAGCGCAATTTCCAAGGACACTAGAGTACAAAAATTGAAAAAGAGAAAAGCAAGTAAATAGTAGTCCTTGATATCGTTCAGTTATTTTCTAAAGAATCAATTTCCTAAATAATCGTCTTCCATCCTAATCCAGTTTAATTATTTAATCGATTCAATTAATTGAAGGAATACATTCCATATACCAAAGTTATTAGGGGGAAATTATGGCGGAGAAAATAAAAACATGTTGAATAGGGCTCAATTGTAATTATTTTTGGTACTTAATAATTAGTCTTTTTGCATTTAATTAATATTTTGAATAGATAGGATGATGTTCGGGTAAAAAGTGTGCCTTAATGTTGTGCATACTAAACTTTAATATTGCAATTTTACATTATTTATAAATGGGGGACCATCTAGTTGTTTGTTCTTTTTTTTTTTTTAATATTATTAATTAGATGCTGGAAATTTTGCCAAAATAGACTGATGAAATTGTGTGCATTGGTTATTCGAAAAGAGCATGTGAATATTTATAATATTCAAGCTTATATTGTGCAATTACAATTGTGTTTTTTTTTTTAGCTATTAATAAATCGAAAAATGTTAAATATTTTTCCAGAGTTCTATTTTATAATAATTGTTCAATTATATAGCTTTTTCATTGTCTAATTGTTGAAACTATCGGAAATTGGCCGGTCCATCAATACGATAGTGTATTATTAAAAAAAATATATATATATGTGGGTTTTTATTATTATTATTAGATATTTTGGGGGTTTAATGCCTTTGAAGAATTATAACAACACTTTATTTGTTGTAAAATTACTGAGATTTAATTCTAGAATTTTGTAATTTGCAAATGAATGATAATATATTTTTTTTATTAAAAAATGAATATTTTATATATAAATATATTAATTCTAATATTTATTTGTTTCAAAGGCAGTTAGGTGCCTTAATTAATGTCATTGTATGTGAAACGAAATTGTATTTTTTTTACATACATACGAATATAATGATTTTAATGTTTCAAATAATGCATTGTTTTATGTGCAATTCTACTCCTGTATTTTAGGGGTGTATTTTTATTTTGTCAAATTATGTTATAATTCCTTTTATTTAGTTATAATTTTAGTGATAAAGTTTGTATAGCTTTTATCGCACTGTGGGTACCAATAATTATTAATATTTTAACTGAAATAAATTAAAAAAAAAGTACTATCTATCAATTTCATTATTAGATAATTCAAATTTCCCTCAATTTTTTTTGAAGATTGATTGTTTCCTGTTAGTAGAGGGAGACACAGTCATCCGGTTCCTCTTTGTTCTTCACGTTTCTAATAAGTGTCTGCCATCATTGTTTGACAAGAACGCTTCGATGTAGGAGGTGTTTTTGAGTTTACGAAATAGAAAAAACAGTTGTATTTTATTAATAATTTATATTAATTACTATAATATATAAAAATAATGGCAAACAATCAAGATTGTAATATGGAAAATGGTGGTGAGGATTTTTCACAGGATGTATCCGCCGATCAGCATTTCGGTTCACAAGAGGATGATCAAATGAATGGCCAACAACAGACACCACAACAAAATGGTTCAGGTGACGCTCAACCTATAGATAGTGGAAGTGCTGATGCTCCTGGGCGAGATGATGATAGGTAAGTTCGATTGATTCATACAATCATTTATTAAATAATCAAATAATATTAATTGGACAAGGTAATTATTATAATAAAATTGAAATTGTCTCTATTTTAATTGAATTTTTTTTTTGTTGTGTTAATTTTGGCGACATGCGCGCCGGCATTTTTGTAAAAATCCATCAACATCTGCAAATATCGAAATTATTTTCAATTGAATTTGTTTGCAAATGTTCGATTTAGATGTTAAATATTGAATTTCATTTGTATTTATTGTTTATAATTAATTGTAATTATTTATTTTAACTTTAACTTTGTAGTGAATTTAAGGTAAATATGGCGGACTATATAGCGCATGTATATTTTTTGCAAAACAATTGGCGCGAAATTAAAATTTTCATCTTTCTAGAATTTTTTTTTTGTTTGGACAAGAATTGCAATGTTTATTTCAGCAACGTTATTTAAATCCGGTTCAATCTGTTGGTTTATATTGAATGAAATTTTTGTTTTTCAGTGGTACAATTATTATTATTATTAGATAATATAATTATTTTGATAATTAGAAATAATTTTCGAATCACAAATAAGAAATTGCAAATTCCATTTTAGATACTAAAAAGTAAATTCGAAAATTGAGAAATATAAATTAAAGTATAATTACCGGTGTAGGATGCCAGGCTTAGCAAACCAAGTTTACCCACTTAAACATGCTTCCTTTTCTCCAGGTTGACTTCGCCCGATTTAATGGGAGATAGATGGATGGCCAAATGGACTTATGGATGATCGCTGGGACCCATGGTATTTATTACTTGGGCACTGCTCCTGCCAGACAATTTTAGTAAATTTCTCCACGAATACTATTTTTTCAAAAAACAAAAAATTACACATTTATATATTTATATATATATCGGATATTTTTAATTTTAGTTTTTCATTTTATTGTTTGAAAGAAAAATAAGATAAATGTAATCAAGTTTGCTAAATATTATTCACAATTTTTTGCTCTATATTTTGCCTTTGAATGTAAATTTACAGATCACTTTTGAGATTGCAGTTCCATTTGATTGAACATTATTTAGGATTAAATAATTTAATATACATATTTGCTCCTTCTATTTGTCATTTTCTCTATTTTTGTATAAATATTTGGTTCAAATAGTAGTTTTTATTATAAGCATTATTTTTTTAATAAAAAATAATTAAAACACAGTAATGCTTAGGATTGTAAAATAGGTCTTCATATCATACTAATTATATTCTAATTTATTATTTACAGAAAATTATTTGTTGGTGGATTAAGTTGGGAAACTACAGATAGTAAGTATTCGAATTATATTCATTTTTATTATTGTCTGCCTCGGAATGAATTTGTTACAAAATTTAACTAATGATTACAGAGGAACTCCGTGATCATTTTGGACAATATGGTGAAATTGAAAGTATAAATGTGAAAACAGACCCAAATACAGGTAGATCAAGAGGATTTGCATTTATTGTTTTCAATAATGCTGAAGCTATTGATAAAGTGGTAGCAGCTGGTGAACATGTTATTAATAATAAGAAAGTTGATCCGAAAAAGGCAAAAGCGCGACATGGTAAAATATTTGTTGGTGGTCTTACAAATGAATTGACAGACGATGACATTAAAAATTATTTTGGTCAATATGGAACTGTAAGTTGACTATAATTAGATTATTTTTTGGATTCAATGTTAATTACATTTCAGATCATTGAAGTTGAAATGCCATTTGACAAAACAAAAAATCAAAGAAAAGGCTTTTGTTTCATCACATTTGAATCTGAACAAATTGTTAATGAATTACTGAAAACACCAAAACAAACTATCAAAGATAAAGAAGTAAGTTTAAATAATGATTTTATTATTTGATTGATAATACAAGAGTTTATTATGATGCATTATAAACCAGTTCTGCTACAGAATATAAACTTTGGCGATAATTCCTTTCTGATTCTCTTCCATATTATAATAATTTTTAATTTTTTTATTGAAAATATTTGATAAATTAAATCTTTTTTTAGGTGGATGTTAAGAAAGCAACACCAAAGCCAGACGCAATGGGTAATATGCGTGGTGGTGGTCGTATGATGTCACGTGGCGGTGCTGGTAGTACGCGTGGTCGTGGCAATAGTGGCGGCGGTGGTGGGGGTGGTGGTCGTGGTAATTACGGCGGTCAAAATTGGAATCAAAGTTATGGTACTTATGGTAGTTACGGACAAGGCTATGGTGGTGGTTATGATGGTTATGGAGGTGGATATGATTATTATGGCGGTGGCTATGGAGGATACGGTGGATATGATTACTCCAGCTACGGCAACTATGGTAAATACCACAACAGGCATTAGTACAAAATCAAAATAAAATTGTCTATGTAGTTGATATATATAAACGTGCCTTGGTTTGAGTATTTATTTTTTTTTAATATGGTGCACTTACCTCTAGATGTATATTTTAAATATGTATATCAAGTATTTTTGTTTCTTTGTTTTTTTTTTCTTGAAAAATATTTATAAATAACATCAAAATTGTGGACTTCTGTGATATTCACAGTTTTGTCTACGATAATTATATTTAGAAAAAAAAGTAGTCAACATATGTTTTGTTCCTAAAAATATATTTACTGCATGTTGACCTATATTAAAATATGGAAATACATTGTGAAATATTTGAAGCTTGAATAAAGCATTTGTTGAAGGAAATTTCATAATGTGTTTTCCATTTAACCTGTATCTGTTTTATAAAGAGTGGGGAAAAAAGTAACCTACCACCTTACACTACATCATAGTAGTCTATCTGGTTATTTATATTGTCACCGAAACACAATTGTTTTCTTCGTAAATCAGCTTGTTGAATAATTCTCGAGGAAATTGATAGGCAAATATCATCATCGTAAAAACGATTTTAAATTCAAAGTCTGAATATAAATATATTTTTGAATTAGTTCTTAAATAAACTGATAATAATTTGTTTTGCGTAAATATAGATTACGGGTATGGTAACTACGATGGAGGATATGGTGGTGGACGCAGTGGGTCACGAGGAAAAGGTACTTTAAAATATGCCTTTGTTATTTGTATAGTTTCGTAGAAAACAGATGGCGAAATCATTAATTTCAATTTTTCATTTCTAATTATAAATAAATCTCAGACAAATGAAACAATCTATATAATTTGATATTTGTATATTGTGAATTTTCCATTTCCAGGTGGTTCTGGCGGTTATCAAGGTGGCAAACAACGCGGTGGTAGTGGTGGCGGTGGCGGCGGCGTAGGAGGCCGAAATCAAAGACATCAACCGTATTAGTTTTGTTTTATTTGTTGATGTCTTTTATTTTTTAGGTAATTAAAATATAAAGATTGTCTAAAATCATAATTTCTCACTGTGTATTATCTTACTATTTTTTAGGTGTTGTGTCTCCTAATTTAATTTTTAAGTCATTCCACACCACAATCAGACTCTTCTTTTGTTATAAAAATAAGTGAAGGAATGTGTTTTGTGCTAAAGTATTTCATTCTAATCTCTTTTTATCATTAAAAAAAAGACGAAAAGAAAATTTAACGAGAAAAAAACATTGTAAATTATTGTAATTGCTGAAATGTGTTTTTTATATTGTAGATTTACGTTAATAATATAGTCGTAAATACGATCTGTTGTATAAATATAATAAATTAAGTCATTCATTCTCTCAATCAATCGCCCATTCGATGACAGACAGCATTAATTCGTAAGAGCGAAAAAATATTTGTGATTATAATTTAGTATCTTTTCTCTTTATCAGAATTCATTAATAATTCAACTAATGCATAAAAATAAATAATTTTAATTATGATAAAATTATTCATACAACTTAAAATTAAAGAGTGTATTTAAAATAATTATTTGTTTTATATATTTTTTTTACCATCTCATTTTAAAATATTAATTTAATGTTGATTTACGATTATTACCTCCTGAATCTGTTTTTTAGTAATGATAAACTTTTAATCATTAGAGGTGCCTTTTTTGGTTTAGCGTTTGAATGATGATTTGAACGATCTGCAGCCCTTGATCCCGGATTTGGTACAACAATTTTGCCAGCTTCACCAGCTGTTGCTAAAGAATTTAATCGGGCTGATGGTGTTATTGTTGGTGTTTTATCCAACAAAGCAGCATTTTTAGCCTGAAAAATTGACATGTTTTTCAACTCTAATAGTAATGATGATGATAATAATAATTACTTGTTTCTTCAAAATATTTCTGGGTGGTTTTACTACATCATCAACATAGGCTAATTTCGTTGTACGAACTGGTTGTGATTTATCTTGGGCTTGTTTAATATTTGCTGTCAATGCTTTCAATTTAGCTTCACGTTCATCTAAACATCTCATGTACATTTCACGCCATGATTCGAATTCTTCCGGTTGTTTATTACGAAAATTCTTCTGGCAGTGCAATTGCCACAATTCATCCGTATCTTCAACTAAATATGGATTATGATGTTCCAAATCAAATAATTGACTTGGTGTTGCCTTTTCCAAAATCGGTTTTAAAATTAAATATGGTACACCGCCTGTGAATTCCAATGCTACAAAAAGTAGATAAACAATTAATGTCACATCATTATTTATGTTTATTCTGTGCAATCATTACCATCAATATTATCTTGTAGAATTCGAACACATATATCAAATAATGTAGGAACTTTATTGTATCCCGTTTTATTACCAGAGTATACTTTAGTTCTGGAAATTGTAATCGAAATAAAATCTTATGATTCAACAATTATGTATTATGTGTAATTTACCTTTGATTTTTCGATGAAATAATCGTACTCAAATCATCATATTCATTTATGGTTTTCTTATTTGATAATTCAGACATCGTTAGATTACCTAATGGACGATAATTTGGGGTAATTGGTGGTAAGAGACTGGTTATATCAATGTCAGGTGGTCCTTCTTCACTGGGTCGTGGTACTTGTGATAATTTCATTGCTTTATCCTTATTTATATTGATTTTATTACTATTTTCGGGAATTGATTTACGTTTGGTTGTTGTAGTTTGTGTTGTTATTTTACTTGATGTCGGTTCACACATACCTAGAGCTTCAGCAAAACTAGCACCTGACGCTGAATCAATACTACCATCTTTTGTTAAATCTTTACGTGATTTCTTTTTACTAGATTCATGTCTTTTTTCATTATTATTATTATTATTATTACTACTACTACTATTATGATGGTTATTTGTACGGTTCTCTTTCTTTGTTGTTGATTTTTCTAATTGTTCTAAATTACTTTTTGAGGATTTATTGTGTCGTTTCTTTTCCTTTGATTCCCCGCTTTCTTTATTATGATGTTTATGATTTGAGCTTTTATCAGATTTCGATTTACTACTACTCGAACTTTTATCCGAATGATGATGGTGATGGTGGTGTTTGGATTCATCTCGATGATTATCCCGATCTTTATGTTTATGTTTGTGCGATTTCTCTGACTTATAATTTTCATATTTACTTTTTTTATTATAATCATGCTGTCTATTGTCTTTATGTTTATTTTCTGCTTCAACCCCATTTTTCTCGTTATCATCGTCATTACTATCATCATCATCATCATCTCTAATTTTGCGTTTCCTTCTTTCTTCCGAATTTGAATGATAATCTGAGTTATCGGAAAACTAAATTTAAATCCAATAAATACAACACAATTTCATACAGTTACCTTGAGTATTTTTTTCTATAATCATATCAACATTTTCTGGATCATTATCTTCAATATTATCATTTCCATTACTATTATCATCATCGTTATCAACATCATCATCATCATCATCTTCTTCTTCTTCATTATTATGATTCAAATTATTTGCTGCTGCCGCTGCTTCTTCCTCTTCTTCTTGTTTATGTTGCTCAAGTACCATCTGTTTCCATTTAGAAACCAACGATTTTGCAGCTTCACTAACCTCACCACCTAATTTCCTTAAACCATTTACTGTACGGCCAACACCAGTTTCTTCCAAATGATGCACTTGAACTGGTAACACTTGTAACTGACTAATGTAATGAAGAAGCTATAAAATATATATCGATCAACAAACGATCAATCGCCATATAAAATAAACAGAAGCAATCTTACTTTATTATCGTTTCGATTCTCACTATGTTTCTCTAAAGAGCTCTGGTAATGTTTGATAGCTTTCGATAGACTTTTTTCGGCACTCATATTTCCAATTAAAACGTAAAAATCCCTTTATTCAATTAATAAATATAAAAAGCTTGTGACGATTACTGTTGACGTAAATATTCTAAAATTGTTACAAATATGCCTAAATTTTAGGCAATCCTATATAATAAAAAGCAACAATGATTAATAGTTAATCCATTATTATTATTTTTTCCTTCCAATTATCAGTAATTCCAATCACAATATTTTATTTTCTATCGAATAATCAGCTGTTTATTAAAAAGAACAGAAATTAATCTGTGTGGCTCGTTCTCAACACCTTCAAAACAGAAATCTTCAATACAGCATATAGTGACACCTACAGAGCAATAATGAAAGTAAATAGTTTTGAAACGGCCCACAAGATGTCTTCAAAAGTCAATCAAGTTTCGCCATAAAATAAAGGTGCTATCTCATGCCGTCGCTAGACGTTTGATTTAAACTGAAAATTAGTTTACATGGATACTTAAAAAAATCTATATTCGAATTATTTATTA
>JAZBGX010002519.1:0-12595 GCA_037414775.1 Zonitis immaculata | reverse complement strand
AAGCAAATGCATTACTTACATATTTTACAATTATTTTCCAGGCACGAAAATAACAAATTGATTTTTCGAATTATTGTTGTTTGAATAACGCTGTTTTCGCAAAAATCCAACATTAAATACAAACTTCATTCGTTATATTGAAACAGTATCATTATTCTTGATATATCTGGAATAATGTTAAATCTACACGTTATTATTATGCAATTAACAACTCAAAAAATATTTATTATAATTTACCAGATCATATTTAATCATTCAACTTTGAAAAGACCAAAGCATGTCCAAATTTCACAGTCTTCCATCATTCATATTCTTATTATTCACATTTAAAACTTCTTTGCTCTTCTAAACAATTCATCAACTACATATCAACTTCTCAAGCAGTCTCTTTAAAATTATTGAATCAATAAAATAGCGCTGTGAAACTGCATTCCAATATACAGCTATTTCTTACGTTGATTGCCAATAAGTTCAAGTATTTCGTGAAAATTCAACATCAATTATCAATCCCTAATCGTCAAAATATATCAAATGATCGATTCATCAGGAATTCTATCGAATAAACAACAACTAGTACAGCTTGATTTAATTGTTGTTCCGTTATTTAATTGAAAACGGCCACTTCTTCAAAGCTATATCCAGTACAAAACAACTTTACCATAAAAAAAGCCCAAATACGCGATCCATTTTGGAACGCCAATAGATACATGAACATACAAATTCCTTCAGATTCTTACTTTCGTTCCTCTATTCAAATATTGAAGCCAATTCCTAAAACAAGATAAAACACTTTATTTCATCAGATTATTTAGGTGAAACTAGATGTTTGTAAGTAACATTCAAACATTTTGATGAAAATTTAACCAAAAATAACAAACTGTTGAAAATTTAAGAAAAAATTCAGTGAAGCTACAATAGCGCCATCTACAAAAAAAAGAGCAGAACCAGAACATAAGCGACATCTATGAATTGCTATAAAAAATAACAAGGAAAAAAAACAGAAATCTATAGTACCGACGTGTTGCCAACTTAAAATGAACCCAGTGTGATAAACACAATAAAAATTTATTACTTTTCAAAGAATCTTATTGGAGATAAGAATAAATGCATACTTACATATTTTGCAATCATTCCCTAGACATGATAATTACAACAAATTAATTATCTGAATAATTATTAATGAAATAATGTTGATTTTGCAAAAATCCAGCATTAAATATAATCATTAGATTGTTACAAAAATGATTATTCTCGATATCTCTCCAATAATATTGAATTAGGACGTTTCTATTATACAGCTAACTCTTATCAGCTCTTATATCAAATTAACTTTCTGAAAAATTCATCTCCATCACAAACCATTTTTATCTACCATAAATAAAGTTTCAATTAGTGGTCATTCAAATAAGACTGCTACAATCCAATTCTATAAATAAATAAATGAATGTAATGTTTGAAATGCTGTATAGTTATGCTTACACTTCATATTCTATCATTTTCGATAACCCGCAGATGTATGTTTGTAACTTGTAATTCTTTCAACAAACATGAGATGGCATACATCCGTATCCGGTATAGACCGTGTTCAATTATAATTATTTATCGAAAATCATTTATTAATACAATTATAGGTACAATGATCATGAACAATTTAAAAAAATAAAGCAAATGAAAAGAGAACTGGATAATTCTTAATTTTTTTCAGTCTATCTAATTATATCATCATACTAATTGAACACCGAATTTTGCTAAATATCCTTGCAAAATTGTCTGACATTGTTGATTTGTTGTGCTGATCCGAATAGGTAATTGTCCAGGATTAGAACGACCTAAGGCTGCTAAATTTTGAACTAAAAATTGCCGGGCTTCAGTTATAGCTGGAATTATCATTATAGAAATAATTATTAAATACTCTCTTGTGTGATTATTTTTCAAATTCGACAATTACCTTGCAATGGATCACTTTTAGCACCATCGGCAAAGTTCAATTTTGCACTAGCTGATTGAAATGTTGGTGTATCATCAATTTCAATAAAATGATCATCTGGAAATGTACTTTCGTCTATAGGCATTTCAAAGAATGATATTAAAGCCTGAAATTCATCGAAAATTGATAATTATGAAAAATAATTACAATAATAGGATTACTTGTAATAATTGTGGCCAATATTTTTGATATTTCCCATTGAACATTTCTGGAGATTCACACAATAATTTCGTGACACCACATGCAACAATTTTACGTTCAATTTGACCAGAGATTTTCTGCATTTCAGCAATATATAATTTTTCCAAAACCATACCAAACATCCTACAACAAAAACATTCAATAATAATCAACATTGCTATATTGAAAAAGTCATTTGTTGTTTTAAATAATTACTGAGTTTGAATTTCGTCGACTGTCGTAATTAATTGATTTGCTGAATATTTAACCGCAAATAATGAGAAAAATACGATAATATTGATAACAAATTTTGTAGTTTTACTTGATGATAAGCGTTGAAATAACAAAAAAAAGATTTGTTTATGGAACGGTGCTAAAGCTTCGCTAAAATTTTGGATACAATTAATAATATTTCATTTTTAATGGTAAGAAAGAAACAATTACGTGGGAATATGTTGGATCATTTGTTGCATTAAACGAAAACCTTCATGATCATTATTTTTCGAAGCAATCAATTTCTGGAAAACTCCCAAAAATCCACTCTAAAAATAACAATAATTAAAGTATTATTTCAAAAATCAAAAAAAACAAAAAACCACCAACCAATTTATTATCAGCAACAATTTGAGGGCCAGCTTGTAAACAAAAGGCACATAATAAACGAACTAAAGGTCCAGTATTGGCCGGTCGATCCCATAAAACTGGCGCCAAAAGACATGGTAATAACTGAATATAGGCATCAGAAATAGCACCAGTCGGTGTGAATTCCATCAATAATGATAAAATTTGGAATACATACGGAATAAATTCTGTAATAAATTAATTAGAATAATAACCATAATATGTATTTTGATAATAAATTACCTTGGATATCTTGTTGTAGGATTGTTTGAAAAATTGGAAATAAAATATCTTCGAATGAAGTTACAGCGGTAGTATTGGTTTGGCATACAATTCTGTTAACAAACAACAACAAGATTAATCTAAATGCAACTCAAACAATAATTGATGGGATTTATACTTGATCGTTAATGAAAATGTTTCGAATAAATAATGATTAAAATGTGGTTTTGATGGGTTCTTTGCTACCATTTTCAATTTTTCGGTCAGTTTAGGTAATGCAACTTGCATCAAAGGCATTGAGTGTTCTTGTAAAGTTGAGAAACTTCTCATAATCGCTAGAAAATAACAATAAACTTTTATCTAAAGTCAAAATACAATAAAAGGACAAAACCTTTCATTACGTATTCATTTTCTTCAGACACTGGCCGTTCTAAGATGCCAAATAAATTCGTAAATAATTGTCCAGCTACCGGTGCTAGTTGACTACCAGGTAATCTACAAAAAGTTATAACAATTCATAAAATTCATTATGTTTAAACACAAAACCATCAAATTACATTGGTTTATTATCTGCCGTCTTCATTATTAAGATTTTTTCAAGTGTACAAGCGCCATATGTGTGCACTACAGCACTTTCACTAGTCATATGTCGAATTAAATTCGGTATAGTACCAATAACCATTTCCGGTTGTAGTATCGAACGAAACGTTAATATGTATTTAATTGCATCAGCTTTCAAAACTGGCAATTCATCCACTAGAAACAAATTATAAATTAGCTCAAACGATTTATACAAAAATAATACTAAATACCATCTGGTCGTTCTAGTTCTGGTAATATTTGTTCTTGACAAAATTGCGGCACCGATACTAATTGACTAGTTTGTGTAACACCATGTTTTTGTGTTGCACCACGACTAACAATTGATGTTACAAGATAAACAGCAGCATCTTTACTACGCCAATTTGCTTTCGGATTCTCTTTATATTTCGTTAACATAACTTGTAAATATTGTCCAAATATATCTATGATACGTTTTTCGAAATTTTGACTTAATGTATTAACTAAATCACATGCAGCTCGTCGTCTTGTATCAACATCAGATCCTTCAATATCTCTACGTATATATTCTTCGGGATTATCTTCAAATAATTCTTCATCTGATAAACGAAATTCCATATTTGGTATTATTACTTTTTCACAAATACTACTTAAAACATTATCATCTTCAAAAAGATTTCTATATTGGGTACGTTCAGCTACGCTCGATAGAAATTGTAGAGCATTCGATACCAACTAGAAATATTACAATAATAAATCAACAAAATTTTTATGTTTTAAAAGATATTATTTACTAAATCATATTTGGGCTCCAATCCAGTTGCTACAAGTAAACTCCAAACGTCTGTTACAAATTGTGGTAGATAAGGTTGGAATTCTTCATCGTATTTTTGTGCATACAACGCCACATTATCACAAACTTGTGATTTCAATTGTTCCATAACACCAGCTTCATCTTGACTCTACAAACAATTGAATAATTTCAACAAATTGCAATAATAACAACAAACTTAAAATATAATAATAATAATAGTACAGTAGTTTCTAAAGCTGTTATATTAGCTGTTAATAAGGTGTGAAAATTCGACATCCAAGTTCCCATATTATCTTCAAAAAATTCCGGTAGATCTTGATAATTCAACGAATAGAAAACTTTACAAATTAAAGTCAGAGATCCGTAAATTATTTTCAAGGCATTAACATCATTTGCATGAGTCTGAGCTAAATTGATAGTAGCCTAAAAACAAAATACAGTCAAAAAATTAGTACATTCATCTGTTTGGATACTCAACGATTAATAAATCAGTTAAAGGCTGTGCCAATTTATCAAGAACATATTTAATTTCCATCCACAATTCATTCGATTTGAATTCATAACGGTATTTTTTGAATAATGAATGAGCCGTTTGTAAAACACCATTAATTACATGAAAATCACCAGTTGAAAATTTCTCAACCATTTGTGTTATCAATTCCGGCCATTTTAATGGGAAATCCGATTTTCCAATAATACTAATGGCATCGCTCAATTGTTTTTGTATAGCTTCAGGTGATGTTAACATTAATGTTACAATTAAATTTTTTATAGCTGAACGATCACATTCATGGATCCTATCATTTTGATCTTCTCCCTTAAATATTTGTACATCATTAATAACTAGTTTCGATTAATGTAACTGGTAGCAATTAACCTACCACAGTCCAATTGCGTTTGATATAATTTTTGAAAGCAATAGATCCGGCTACTCTTATAGTCATATCAACTTCTGATTTATGGACAAGATTTAGTAATAATAATGGATAATTTTGATTGACTTCAACACCTTCGAGGAATTTTTCAGCTAGAAATTGAACATAAACATTTGAATTATGAATGAAATTATTGAACAATAAGAATCATTACCGGGTCTACGAATATTTGCATCTGGATTAAGTGTTTGTTGTAAATATTGGCTTAATGTTAGGAGATTTTTATCAGATATTTCCATTTCTATTAATTAATTATTAATTACAATTGTGATTATTGGATATTTTTTAAAAATAGGGATTCGGGAATCGTGAAGAAAAACTACTGCGTTTCTGTAACTAACCTCACTTTTCAAAGTACCCACTGTCATCTGTCATTTGTTTTCAAACCGGCTATCTATAGAATCGCTAGTTGTAGCGCGACTTATATTCAACAGTTTTACTGTATAAAAACACTTAATTAAGCTCAATACAAAAAGAATAGATACTTATAATCTCGTTCTTGACCAGTCCAATATTGTATTTTGTTTCAATGTCTACAATAATAGCAAATAATATATTTCATATGATTTTGTACTTTAGATGTCGCTAGGTGAAGATGTATAGTAGGATTCTTCTAACTTTGTGCAGCTACTAGCGTCATCTGAATATTGGAAATCTTTTATTGGGATAAAGTCGGAAGCAGTCGGAAGACCCTGCTTCTGCTTATAAAGAGCGAACAAGAATCCAGAATCCAATAAAATGGCGTTAACTGTGCCGAACCTACTAGAGAATCTCGTCAAATTTTAATCATTTAAGCCTTAAAAATCCAATTGATTGCACTAAATTCAGGAAATTCTATAAATAAATAGTAAGTAGATAATTTTTTAATTCATAAATCACATATTTTCGTTGGAAATTGTTAATGAAACTCTTGTTTATTTGTAAGTCTGACAGGTCTCCAATTCACTTAATGTTTATACGTAAGAATTAACAATTTTGGTAAAAATCGATTGATTATATCTAAATTTATGAAGAAATAAAATAATTTGTTGGATTTGTAGCCATGCAAGGGCAGGAAAATATGTCCGGTCCGACCGACCACCGGTTAGCACTTATTCATGAAATGAGTGCCCATAATTTCGATTTAATACGATTCGCATCATATAGAACTGCATGCAAATTACGATTCATACAAAAGAAAGTTAGCTGTAAGATATTTATAAATTATTTAGTTATTATTTTTATTGGGATATAATAAAATTTTTAGTACAGGCTGTTGATATATGGAATGTAATCGAAGCTTTCCGTGAACAAGGCCTACATGCTCTAGAACCATCATCAGAATTGAGTGTAGCCCGTTTAGAAACCCTATTATGTTCCCTTTATCATAGTTTGAATAAACGAGCACCACCTACACAACAGGCCCATGTTGATGTATGTTCTAGTCTTTTATTGAATTGGCTCTTAGCCGCCTACGCTACAGTGTAAGTTTTTCTATTTCCAATAAATGTGTTTATCCAATGATCAATTGCAATTAATTGACCTACAGCTTATTCCAATTTAGGTCAATTGATTATTATATTTTTATTGTTTTAGTGATAATGTTGGGAAAATTCGTGTATTTTCTATTAAAGTGGCATTGGCAACTCTATGTGCTGGCAAATTGATGGATAAATTAAGATGTACGTTTATAATTTATACTAATTTTGTTATTAAAGTTATATAATTTGATATTCGATTGATTCTAGATATTTTCTCGCAAATTTCCGATAGCAATGGATTGTTAATACAATGGAGATTCAATGAATATCTACAAGAAGTTTTAGCATTACCTGCTGCAGTTTATGAATCACCCACATTCAATTATACAGATCAACTTGCCAATACTATTTTCAGTCCGGTTAGTTTTACATTTGGATATTCGTAGATTAGAGACTGTATATTTATGATTGAGATGGACCGATTCGAATATTTAATTGAACACTAAGTGTCATAAGATGACCACCAAATGAACGTAATAGCTGAAACAAATTATTATTGGAGTCCTTGTATCAGTCAGTTCGGGAAATTGGATCGAAATACCTAGAATTTGAAAATTTCTATAAATAGATTTAAATAGTATTAAATTTGCTTAATAGAATCTTCGATACACTTTGACACTATTTATAATGCAATTATTCATTGATCTATAATTAAATTTTAATTAGTTAAAGTATTTTCAGAATGCTAAAGTAACTGTTAATGATTTTCTGGATACGTTGATGTCCGACCCTGGGCCACCAGCTCTAGTTTGGCTACCATTACTTCATCGTATAGCAAATGTCGAAAATGGTATTTTGTTTTTTTCCTCGTTTTCTCAATAATTGTAGATGGAATTGTGATTATTTTATTTTGTAGTTATTCATCCGATTCAATGTGATGCTTGTCAAAGGGAGAATTTCGTTGGTTTCCGTTATCGTTGCCAGAAATGTCCACATTATACATTGTGTCAGGATTGTTTCTGGAAAGGCCTAGTAACAGCACCACATACATTGGATCATCAGGTTAAAGAGTATTCGTCATTTGTAAGTTTTCAATTAATTACGAAATCATTTCTATTGACTAGATGCTTTTTATATTCAATATACAGTCACCTAGTAAAACAATCGGACAATCTCTACGCAAATCATTCCGTTGTGTTCCTGATAAACAAAAGAATAATCTTCCAAGATTTCCAGAACAACCAGAAAAAACATTGAATCTTTCTCATATTGTACCACCATCTCCTATACCGTCACATAATGGCTTTCCCGATGGTAATTTCGTTTCTCCATTTGATGGAATGGGCAGTTTAGATAGCCGATCAACGGCAAGAAGGTATTCAATTTTTTTCCAACACCAAATTGAAGATAATTTTTACGATTTATTTTCCATCGACAGTTTAGATAGTGCTCGTGATGATGAGCATCGTTTAATAGCTCGATATGCCGCAAAATTAGCTCAAGAAGCCCGTTCTGGAATGGTGAGATAATATGCTTAATAATTAAATGAACAATTTATTTATAAAGCATGTTACTTGTGTATTTATATTTTTGTTTTTGTTTTTGGGTCGTGTTCCTAAATGTGCTTTTGCTCTTTGTTGATGTAGCCCAGAAGCGGTTACCGCAAAAATTCACTTTCACCTGATACGGTAAGTTGTATAAGCTTCTCGCTTTATTTATTTAGTTTTTTTATTTAATAATTTATTGAAAAAAAAATCATAAAATCAATTATATTCGTATCAAATTTCGATAGGGGCGTGTTCCGTCTGAAGCTTGTTTAGGAATGGATTCGACTAGAGCGCAACGAGAACTCATTAGTCAATTGGAAGCCAAAAATCGAGAGATTATGCGCGAAATTGCAAGACTTCGGTGAAAATACTAATAAATTTTATAATCAATCAATATGTTTTTTGATGATGCAATTTTTGTAGACGTCAACAGGAATTAGAATCAAGCAGTCATGGAGCTGATAATCCAGTTTTAATGAATGAATTAAGAGCATTGAGGATGCGTAAAGATGAATTAGAAACTCATTTAACAACATTACAAGATTCCCGTCGACAATTAATGATTCAATTAGAAGGATTAATGAAAATGTTGAAAAATCATCAAAGTTCACCACGTTCTACACCAAATTCATCGCCACGTAGTACGAAATCCCCACCATTATTACCAGGTGGTGCACCATCACAACCACAACCAAATCCACGTAGTGCTCCACAAACACCATTAGGTGTGACACCAACCAATAATATAATGAATCAATCTGAACGTACACCACATGTCATGATGCATCCATTAGAAAGATCACAGGAACGCAATGAACGAATTCTTCATAATAATGATTCTTTGGTTGGTGTAGGTGGTGATGTTCGGAATGCTTTTGGTGGATCTGCTAGCGCCAATATTGGAAATGGTACATTGCCGGTTTTTTTTTTCTTCCTTTTCAATTGTCAATTATTTTTGTCGGATATCTTTAATATTGGAATTATTTTAGGGTCGAATGGCAATGGAACACCGGGTTCAGTTGGACGTTCTCTACGTAACGATTTATTGGTAGCTGCTGATTCTGTTACAAATGCAATGTCGACATTAGTAAGAGAATTGAATTCAGGTACGGATAAATAGATGTACTTTTTTTTTTTTTGGAGCGCTTCTCTTCAAAACCATTCTAGTATTATATGAGGTTATTGAAAATCTGAATTTAGTCGAGAGATTTTATTTGATAATTCAATACGATAATATGAGAAATAATAATTTAGTTGTTATATGTAACTCTATGTTCAAATGAATCAATTACTCTCTAATAGATGGACTTATTAGTGAATTAGAATAAGGTTTCTCATAATGTGTAGAAAAGAGCTGTACTTAAAAATTCTCTATACTTATATCACTGATCTATTTTTATTTTCTTCTATTCTTTATTCCCTGATTAGTTTCTCTAGATTGTTTCTTATAAATCTCTAGTAGATCGGAGTTTCCACAACGGAAACTATTTCTTGTAATTTTTTTATTTTTTTTTCATGTATATTTAATTATTGTTATAATCTCCTATTTGTATCGTACTTATAAAAAACAAAAGACCTACTGAATTCGTATGTGTGAAATGATTTGATTTCTATTGGAAATGCCTCGTGATTTGAGCAGTTGGCATGACACAACACCATAAACAAATGAACAATTGAACACATTTTTTATATACTTATATATATATATATATATATATATATATATATATAACGAGTGTATTACGGTATTTCTCCTCGCAGTTAGCGGCGACTTTATTCAAGCGTACGTTCGCAGCTTGTTCCAACCATTAAATAGTATGAATTAAGCTATGGCCCTACGTTCCCCCAATGGAGCGCTAACTGCGAGGAGAATTAGCTTTATATACTCGGTATGTAATTTAAAATATAAATACTCCAATTTTATTTTGTGATTTTTGTTGATTACTATAAAATGTTTATTATTGTTAAACAATTATTTATGTATATTTTAAAAAATATATATTATTTTTTAACTGAAAGTTTGCACCGTTTTTGTTTTGTTTTTTTGTTTTTTTTTTTTTGTCAATTTATTTCAAACAATAAAACACTATTGAACACAAAAAATTCCGCAATCGATAATTTTATTATTATTATTTATTTTTGTTTTGTTTTGTTGTGTTGTTTATAAGAACCGGGAACACTGACAAATGCATTTTAGATTGTTGGGAAATATTCCAGTGTTAGATTATGTATATGTGGAATGTTGCCTGTTGAATGATTGTTAAATTACAGAATCTCCTACAATCCTGACAAAGAATAATGCCATCAGACAATCATTAGGTGAGTATTATGATGCCAAAATATAGCTTTTGCTTGTTGAAATGATGCTCCACAATAATTATTTGCTATATTATCAAATTATCCTAATTATTATTTATATTTATAATTTGATTATATTGGTTGGTTAATTTTTTTTTAATACAATCATGTTGTAGATTTTGAAGATGATGGTGAAGATGAGTCGGATGGTGGTGGTTGGCAACAAGAATTACAACGTCGTTATGCACAAGATGCAACATTTATAGCTGAATTAAGGGCACGCCATCCAACTAATAATAGTAGTCCAAGTGACAATCAAAATATTAATCATCAATATAGTATAAATCAAGGCTATAATAATCAACAAAATTTCAATAATTACAATCAAGTTGAATCGTACATTAATAGTCAGGTGGGTGGCAATGGCCGATCATAAAAACATCAGTTTTCTAATCAAATAATAGCACGCACTATCCTATTCATTTTATAGTCGATTGAGAATGGCGGCCAGCAACGATTGAACCATGATGGTAATGATGGAACAACTCGGGACATAATCAATAAAGAAACTTTACAATTTGAAGAGGCCCTCAAGCAATGGGTCAATCGATAATTCCAATTAATCAACACTACTTACAAAAAAAAAAACAAAATCCAATTATTATATAATAACACCGTAGATATGATGAGATTGATGGATTGACCACCATATCAGATAATAACCCCCATTTCACTCTATGTACATATACATATATGGAATAGATATAATAAATAAAAATAGGCAATATGTAAATGCTTGGCATTCTGATAGTTCCTCACAAGTGATTGTTCTTATAATTTATTTATTGTTTGATTGGTGGTGGGATTCGGCTGGATTTATAAAGCTGGACCACGATTTAGAATTGACGTCAACCCATTTGTATTGTTATTATTATATAGAATAATCAATATTGCTTGTAATAACTTTCATACTTTTACTAATTAAGCTATCAACATTTATTTATGTGTAGAGTGATTTTGTAGATAGGAAACTGTAATCGGGGCACTCTAATATTATAAAAATTGGTAATTAGAAAACTAAATGCAATCCGGTTATTGTTTCGTTTGGTTGGGCATTCATTTGTACAATTTTGTTGATTTTCTCGTTTTTTAATAATAATAATGATAATATTTCTGACTGATATTGAAAATTGTTGGAAATTTTAGATGTTGTAGTCGAATGAAAATAATAAATACCAAAAAAAAAAAGTATCTTTGTTTTCGTCTAATATCTATTTATACTTGGCAGATGGATTTTGGGTATTCAAAGAACTTTTGGAAATGGGTAAAATTTATTTAATATTTATATCGTAATTCACATCACAGAGAAACAAACATACAATGATAGAACAACCTCATCAGTAGTTATGATTTTTACATTATTATTATTATATTGATATTTTGGAAAACATGTACATTTGAATATAACTATAGTACTGTTATTATCATTATTATTATTATTATTATTAATGAGTAGTATAAATCGCCTTAAAAATAGTCCTTATTCATACAACAAAGCAACAAGTCGATAGAAGAATGCGTGTTCTTTTATTTATATTTCAATATAAATTTATATCTATAAATATATTGTCTCATGGTTATGAAATTGAAGAAATTGGAATTTTTGTTGTAGAAATGAGAGGGGTGTATGTCCGGAACAGCCATGAGACTTGTTGTTAATAATAAAATAATGATAATAATTGAAATGAGATGAGAGAAGAATACGCCTGATTTTGGTGAATAAAAGTTTAAAGACAAAACAAAATTATCCACACATCACTCCTATTTCTATATCAATTGATTTATTATCAATTTTAATCGTATCTCAATAAAAATTCTTGTCCATTTTGGACTACTTGGTTCTCTAGCTATAATCAACAACGTGAATGACACGCCTTATATATAAATATTTCTTTATATAATATAGTAAA
>JAZBGX010002516.1:0-12619 GCA_037414775.1 Zonitis immaculata | reverse complement strand
AAAGATAGTTTTCGAAAGACTCCGCAAGTACGGTTTAGTGATTAACCCCGCGAAGTGCAAGTTCGGTAGTTCGGCGTTTTGTATGGAAAAACATGCGAAAGCACATACAACAATGGTGCAAAACTTGTCTACAATGCCAGAGATCCAAAATCAACCGACACAACCGCTCACCGATCCAACGAATCGATATCCCAGACGATAGATTTGCCCACATACATATCGACATCGTGGGGCCATTACCTCCGTCCAATGGTCACAGGTACATCTTAACAGTAATCGACAGATTCAGCCGATGGCCCGAGGCAATCCCGATCGTAGAAACAACAACCGAGGCCATAGCACAAGCGCTCGTCTCACAATGGATTGCACGATATGGCGTTCCACAGCAAATCACCACCGACAGGGGTCGACAGTTCGAGTCTTATTTGTTTAGGCAGTTGACCAAAATACTCGGCATCCGACACATCAAGACCACCGCATATCACCCGCAAGCCAACGGCATGGTAGAACGTTTCCATCGAACAAAGAAGACCGCATTGACATCCACATCTACTAATTGGTCAGAATCCCTGCCACTGATTATGCTAGCGTTGCGAAACACCTTAAAAGAAGATTAAAAATGTACACCCGCAGAACTGGTATTTGGCAAACCGACGAGACTTCCCGGCGAGTTGTTCCACACGACTCCTGCGTCCATGGACGAAGCCACCTTCGCAGCCAACCTACGAGCTACGATGCATACTCTACGTCCAGCGCCCGCCAGTAACCAGGCTAAGAACACAATTTTTGTCCACAAAATAGACAAGGTGAAACCACCACTCACACCACCGTATGAGGGTCCTTATCCAGTAGTTGAACGACGAGAAAAATACTTCACCGTCGATATGAATGGGAAAATGGACAAAATATCAATCGATCGATTAAAGCCAGCATACCTACCCAACGAATGCCTAATCACAACCGAACATTCCTATGCATTACCACCAAACAACGCACCAGTCGCCGACGCCCGAAATAAAAGCGTTCGCTTCAACGTTTGAATGATGCCGCTCACTGGAAGGGGAGTACTGTGGCGACACCTATCGAATGGCATGACAGTGCGAAGGGCGGTTGGCGGCCCTGCAGCGGGAAGACGCCAGCACACCAGAGTGACGCCAACTTCCGACAGGGAGAGAAGTGCCTGATTGATTCTAATTGATTGTAATCACGTGTTTGCTAATTTTGTTTGTGTTATTTACTTTACTGTTGTAATATTTTTGTATCTGAATAAATCGTTATCCCAAAGTCGAAAGACATAACCTAAATAAAATTTCAAAGTATACAAAACGTTAATAATCAAATAAATAAATTGAAATGTCAGATCGTTTTCGTTATAAAGATAAATTTGCTGAGGAAAAGTGCTGGATAATAATATAAAGAAAATGATTAATATGAGACGAGGGAAAGAAGAACGTTATAAAATAATGGAAACAAATCGAAGTAGTGTGGTAAACCCAAACCCTCATTGCAAAGTTGATGAAATTTGTCCTGGTAGATGTATAGTTGAGTTACCGATTCTCGCAAAAAATTTGAAATGCAATAAATGTCAATATTCACTATCTTTGGAAAAAATTGTCAGTGAAAAACGTTTTGGACTCAACTCCATTCTAACAGTTCATTGCGACAAATGTTCCACCGATACCTTGGTCCCGACAGAAAAAGTGCACTCTTCAAATGACAAGACAAATTCGGACGTAAATACTAAAGCTGTTTTGGGTAAAATTTTTAGATATCTACAATTAAAATAATTGTTTCAAAATATCATTAATTTGTTTTTTTTCTAGGTACTGTACATGCTGGTATGGGATGCACAGCATTAAATAAATTATTGGCTTGTTTAAATATTCCAACAATATCCTCAAATGTATATAAACGATATGAGAGAGAAATTATACCGGCCCTGGAAGCAAGAGCTAAAGAAAGTTGTAAACAGGCAGCTGAAGAAGAACGCCAATTAGTTTTAGATAATATTACAAATTTAAGTAAAGAACTGTAAGCAATAATTCTTATTTACGATTTTATTCACGATATATACAACAAAAATGATATTCTATTTAATTTTTTTTTAATGAAATGAAAAATAAAAAAAAATTGTCAATTATACATTTCTTCTAAACTTATGTTTCCTTTCCTTTCAGCCCTCCAGAAATAGTACAAGAAATGTATCCTTTTATTGCTGATCTTCAATCATTAAATGGTGAAAATATATCGTTATTGAGCTCTAATAATAATACCATGGCTCATAATTCGGCGAAATTCGATTCAACTCTAGGACAAGTAATCAATATTATCATCTCATATGATATGGCATGGAGCAAACGATAGTCTCAATGGTTATGGAACTGTTATAGGGTTTTTGTCCAAAAAAATTTTAGACCTCGCGTCTCGAAATCGTAAGTGTCGACTATGTGATTTGGGTCATAAAAAAAAAGATCACGACTACCGGAAAAATTTTGAAGTTAGTGCTAAAGCAATGGAGCCAGGCGTTGGTGTTCATTTGGTCAATAGTACTATCCTCTAAAATGCTTCAGTCAGCGCTCGTGTTCTTATAGGGGATGAAGATAGCTCCACTATAGCAAATGTACGAAAAAATAGACGAGAAAAAATTTTTAAACTGGCGGATAAGAATCATCTAAACATTTATTCTGTAAGTGAGCTGTATGGATTACAAAGAGAATTTTCGGAAATGAAACAAACAAAAAACAATTCCGCATCTCAAAAAATGCTTTGCTTATGCTGTGGGTCAAAATAAGGGTAAAGCAGTTCAACTAGCTGAAGCTTTACGACAAATTCCGGATCATGCATTTGGTAACTGGGTCGATGGTGTAGTCGAAAGTCAAATGATGATAAAAAACAGACAATTTTATTAAAAGATGCTGCGTTGCACAACAAGTTAAAACAGTTATTTGTCAAATATGCAAATAACGCAGGTAAATTTTCGATTGCTGCTTCAAGTCAAGCAAACGAAAGCGTCAACAATATTATGGCCCACAGAGCA
Organism: Zonitis immaculata; assembly: GCA_037414775.1. Lineage (NCBI taxonomy): Eukaryota > Metazoa > Arthropoda > Insecta > Coleoptera > Meloidae > Zonitis > Zonitis immaculata. Next base: position 9,582 of record JAZBGX010002516.1, on the reverse strand, counting down.
CCCAAGAACCGCTGTTACAGTCTCAGTGAGTCAGCAGATTTTCGGTTGGCTAGTACAGTTTGTACGAAAAATGATGGTGATGATCATCTATTGGAAGTTATGTTAAAGCTAAATGTTTCTCCTGGTAAATATACAAAATCATTCGCAGTAATAGCAAACAGACAAAAATCTGAAAGGGCTGAAAAAGCAAAATTACCAAAATATAAAGCTCGACGAAACATATTGAAACAAGAAAGAGAAAATTTGCGGAAGAAAAAAGAGAAAGTCGAAGGCATAAATTATCAATCCAATTGCAGTTTTGATATTGATTCTGGAAGAATGAATTTTGCTTTGGAATCTCAATTCTTGGAAATGTTGCAATCTACTCATCAGAATATCGTTAATCAAGAGGACATCACTATCGTATATTTTGATTTAGAAACCTCAGGTTTTGAGACAAATGCTCAGATATTACAAATTGCAGCCAAATTCGAAGATTATTGTTTTAGTGTTTACGTAATACCGACCAAAAATATCAATCCATCTGCATTTAAAGTAACGGGTCTTCATCAAAATGGTGGTTGGCTTTATCTGCGTGATAGAGAAGTTGAAACGATAACATTAAAAGATGCTCTGCTTTCCTTCCAAAAGTTCTTAAATATTTTTTCTAAGCCATGTTTATTAGTCGCTCATAACGCTGCATTTGATACTGGACATTTCATTCGTGCTATCATTCAAAATTCTATGGTTGAAACACTCAAAAACATTGTTGGCTTCTCTAATACTTTATCAATATTGAAAAAGATATATCCTGAAAGACGAGGTCCCGGACTTTTCAAGCTAAGTAAGCTTGCTGAAGACTTATTACATCAGAAAGGAGATTTTCATGAAGCCTTGTATGGTGTACAAGTACTGCCACAGCTGTCTTTATCATTTATTGGATCAGACAAATTGATTAATTATAAAAAATCATACGTAGAATGCGTAGCAAATGAAGCTAAAAGTCAAAAAGCTAATATGTTATTGCCATTTTTGGAAATTTTGAAAGGAATCGTGTCAGATAATATGCTAAAAAAAATTGCAAACGCAGGTATAGATTTCAATATGATGTTAGCAGCAAGTGAGGACAAAGAAAACCAAAGATTAGTGCAATTACTATCTGAGCTCAACAATCTCAATAAACCAAGAGTTACCAAGGATAAAAAATCTTGAAAAAGATCATCGATCTTTTTGACAACTATCAAGTATCAATTAATATTTAAAATATTGTTTCATAATAAAATTTAAAATATATACAGATTCTATTAATCATCTATTTCATTTGCGATAAGCCATAAAAAATAAAAAAAATATTTTCATAATTCAATATCTTTGTGTTTATTCTTAATTTTATTTTAAGTTATTAAGTATATTAAAATCATATTATTTAATTTTATTGTGAGATTAAGATTATTATTAATATCAATTAAATTGATATAAATAAAATTCAATTTTGTCAATAATAAAATGATGTAATTATTTTCTCTCATTAATAATACAATAATGTAATTACTTTGTTATGTAGCTACATTTGTATACCACTAGTGTGTTTGAATTCTCGCGCGCTTATGCTGTGGCAATATAAAAGCGTTGCTGCCAAGTCACTATGGAACTTTGATTCATGATCGCCTTAGTTTATGGAAATTTTCAGATTTACATCAAGTATATTTCAGTAACGGCATGGTCAATAAATTTGATTTATTGTTACATGGTTTATAGCTTTGGATTTTATAACATATAAAGTTTTAATCAAATTCCTTCGATGCGTTTTGATTTTATTGGGAAAAACTCTTGTTAAAATGTCGACTTTCCATAAGAACCCGTGTTAAAATTACAAAACTTCTAAATCGTTTTTCTCAAAACTGGGATGGTCAATTTTGATCGGAGTTGGCTCGTTTTATTTGTAGTGAATGAGATATATATCAAAAAAAGTTTCATCAAAATTCTTCGAAAAATCGTTCTACGCACCAACTAACTTAAGTATGTTCTCAAGAATCCATAGATAAAGCTAGATTCGTTGTCAATTAGTTTTTGTTCATAGTAATGTTTTATTGTAATTGTAATTTCAAATGTAGATAAACGATAATTTCGGACAAAAATAAATTCCAAATGTATACCATATTTTAGGACGGAAGGAGGAGATAAATTCTTTTAGAGTTCTGTGACATTAATAAGATTGAGACTGCGTATCAAAACGTATATAATCGGTATATTATTCAATCCTATTAACGATAGATTTAAAAAATAACTTACCAATATTTCGAGGAAACATCAAACAAACCGTCACTCTTGAATACAGCACAAAAATGGATGACGTTACTGAATGGAAAAAAAAACAACACATTGTCAATAATCTTCTCTCATAAGTCTCATATGAATGTAATGTTGCCAAATTTGTTCAACCAATAAATTAACACTATATAGATGCACTCACAATAAATTATTCTATTTATAATGGATTATTTGTTCTGTTTGTCTCTTGTCAACTGATGTTCATTTAAATATTTCTTTTATTTTTTTTAATTAGACAGAAAAGATATGGGAACTACTGATATAAGAAATTTTTGAAAACATTAATACAGTCAGCAAAAATGCAGAGAATATTCTAATATAAATATGCACATAGATGTTGCTATTATCTGTAAATAAATAAAAAAAAAGATTGTTTCTAGGAGAAAATATGAATTACAAAGTATTTTACAGTACAAGCTCGCTAGTGTGAATATTCGGTAATGTGAACCACCGGCTAACGTGAACAAAAATTTTCTCGTTATTTTTTACATTGACAGCCGTAAGTCGTATAGTGTGAACAACGATCACACTCGATAATGAAAACAATTTGTTCTAGTAACTGATAGCGGAATTTAAACTTGAAAAATTGTAAAATTGTAAGCGAAGTTTGTTTACTTTATTGCAGTATACACTTGAATGAGAACGTTGTTAGAGGTGTTTTTTAAGTATTATAATTAAGTGCATTATTGAATTGCAGGTAAACTGTAACTTTTTTAATATACAGCTCTGCTAAGAAAAATAGAAACATAGCAAAATCGGCCTGTCTCCCTCCCACGATCATTTCGTCCCATACGTTAGAAAGAGATCGAACGAATTCAGGCGTGGACCCAAGACTGCATGTTTATACCACCACTACTTTATTCCAGAGCTCATTCAAGTCTATTGAACAGACAGAGATAGCTAGTAACAGTATTTAATATCTTTTTCTGAATTCGTTTAAGCAAGAAAAAGATAGGTAGTGGAAACATAGGGATTTTCGTACGTTAGACAAAGATTAAATTGTTATGTGTACGGTTTTTCGCGCTCTAATTGTTGAAAGAGCAACTCTTTTATAAATCGGACTAGCAGCCGTGCTGGTGTCGGTCTTGGTTTGTAATGTAAAGGTAGCAGGTTCAATTCTGACGAAAAGACGATATTAATTTTTATCTTATGGGATTTCTTTGCCAATTAGTTTATTGAATCGCTCCTTAAAATGACAACAGCTATCATATTAATAATTATTGATAATTATTTTATTTTATTATTATTATGATTATTAGGTATTTCTACTACTGTTACTATTATCAAGAATACTTGTTTAATAATATTAATTTCTACAGGTGAATTAGGAGTACCACATTGCGTAAATTGATTATAAAAGAATTTTTATATCAATGATTATTGATAAAGCAATTATTAATATGATAGCTATTGTCATTTCAAAAAGCGATTCAATAAACTAACTAACAAAAATATTATTTTTGTCTCATTGTGAGAATTGAACATGCTACCTCTACATTAGAAACCAAGACTGCCATCATCACGGCCGCTAGTCCGATTTATCAAACAGTTGATCTTTCAACAATTATAAAGCGAAAAATCGTATACATAATATTTCAATCTTTGTCTAACGTACGAAAATCCCTATGTTTCCACCACCTATCTTTTTCCTGCTTAAACGAATTCAATAAAAGATATTAAATACCGTTACTAGCTATCTCTGTCTGTTCAATAGACTTGAATGAGCTCTGTAATAAAGAAGTGGTGGTATAAACATGCAGTCTTGGGTCCACGCCTGAATTCGTTCGACCTCTTTCTAACGTATGGAACGAAATGATCGTGGGAGGGAGACAGGCCGATTTTGCTATGTTTCTATTTTTCTTAGCAGAGCTGTATGTACCTAATGGAAATAAATATAATGTAATTTGAAGCACGGCTAACAATAAAAAACGAAGCAGATGTCTTACACTTTTAGAAAAATCAAAGATTCTAGAAGAATTCGAGAACGGCATGTCAGTAACTTTCTTGTCTAAAAAATATGGTGTAGCTAAATCTACAATCTGTTCAACAGAAAAAAGAAAGAAAGGATTTTAGAAGCAGTTGATAACATCATAAATCCAACCAAAAGGTGTACTCTAAAGTCACCTACTTTTCAATTGATGGAAAAAGAACTTTACAGATGGTTTTTAAATCAACGTGAAAGAGATTTACCTGTTAATGGTGATATGATTAAATAAAAGGCTTTACATTTATGCCAGGATGCAAATTTCACAGCAAGCGATGGTTAGTTGCAAAGATTCAAAATTCGCTATGGCATTAAATTTCTAAAAATTACTGGCGAGAAATTATCGTCTCAACCAGAATTAGTCGATCCATTTAAGCAACACTTATTTAAACTCATACAAGAGTTGCAATTATCGAATCAACAAATTTATAACGCCGAAGAATCAGAACTGTTTTGGAAACTTCTCCCTGATAAAACATATGTCAGTATTTCAGGAAAATGTGCACCGGGATTGGAAATTTCTAAACAAAGATTAACATTTTTGGGCTGTGCATACGCAACTGGACAGCATAAAGTAACACCACTTATTATAGGAAAATCTAGAAATCCTAGAGCTCTAAAAAACTTTAAAAATCCTTTGATTTATAAACATTCTCAAAACATTGGATGACAAAGGGTACTTTTAAAAGTTGTTTTTTTGAGAGCTTTGTACCCGAGGTTAGTATGTTGATCAAGTGCTCACTTTGCTACATTCGCATTTAAAGGTAAACAATTTCCTAAGATCTCAAGGATTACCACCAAGAGCTTTACTTCTATTAGACAATGCTACTAGTACCCACCAAAAGAAGAATTGAAAACAGCTGACGAAATGATATTTGTAATGTTCATGCCATCGAAGGTCACTCCATTATTTCACCCTATAGATCAAAACATTTTAAAATTAACCAAATTGTACTATAGGAAAAGCCTTCTAAGTTCTATCGTATTGAAGAAAAGTAACCTAGCTGAAGGCATAAAGCACTGACAATTCAAGATGCCATATTACATTTAGCATCTGCATGGAACAAAGTAACTCCTGTTATAATTAGTAAGTGTTGGTATAACATTTTTAGCTGTAACGAACCAAATGAGAATGATCTGCCATTATCCGATATTTTGAAAGACAAAAGTGATTCAAACAATAATGAATACCATAAAGCTCTAGAAGACACAGTTACGTTACTTAATGAAATAGGTTCTCAAAATATTGCTGTAGAAATAGAGATTTGGAATGAAGATCGCCAACCTGTAGTGGAAATGACCAAGTATCAAGAAGGAAACGAAAATGAAAAAGAAGAAAACGATGAGTCACAATTAAATGAGAACCGTGTATCCCATGCTGATCTTATAAATGCTCTCACATTAACACTGGATTGGGCTAAACAGAGTTCACTTGATTCAAATCAAATCATATCGCTAGAAAATATTTATGAAGAGGCCGTAATACTTAACCTAGAAGCCAAAAAAGTCCAAACAAAAATTACAAATTTTTTTTTTACACATCGCAACGAGACTTGTAGCCGATCGGTTGTGAATAAAAGTGATTAAAAGAAAAAAAAATTGAAGGTGATATCTTATCATTTTTATATTTTGAACTGTTGAATTTTAAAACAATCTGTAATATTGAAATATAAAATTATCAATTTATTCAATCTATTTAAGCCCTATTGGGCTTAAGAAACGTAATATATAATGTCATTTAATGAGAACAACAAAAGAAAGAGAGAGCCAACATCACCAACTCTCAGCGATTATCACAAGAAATATCTTATTGATATTGACAAACTGAAAAAGCAAAATAAATTCTACATACCGAAAAACACCGAAATATTATTAAATGAAAATATTAACAATCAACCCAATGAAATAGTTGTAGAACAAAAAATTAATAAAACCAAAGTGCCTCCGATTTTTTTACATGAGGTTAACAATTATCAAATCATATTAGAAGACATAAGACAGATAACAGAAAATGACTTTACAATGCAACAAACGTCGAACGGTCTGAAAATTAATCTTACATCAATTGAAGATTTTCGCAAATTAACTAAATATTATGATGAAAAGAGTGTTAATTATCTTACGTTTAAAGATCCTTAAAAATCAACACTCTCTGTGCTAATAAGAAATGTACCTGTATCATATTCTGAAGAAGAAATAAAATGTGAATTACAAGGCAAATATCCAATTAAAAAAATTACTCGTCTATTGAACAAACTTCCCATACTATTATGTACAGAACTAGAGAAATTAGAAGATGCCAACAAAATATTTGAACTAGATCGACTCATGTATTCAGTTGTAACTGTTGAACCTAGAAAAAAAAGCAAAACCATTCCTTAATACAACAGATGCAAAAGATATGGGCACACAAAAAATTACTGTAAATTACCTACCAGATGTGTGAAATGTAGCCAAAATCACCTCTTCAGTGATTGTCCAAAACGACCACATGAACCACCTGAATGTGTTAAATGCGGAGAGCAACACCCAGCAAATTACAAAGGTTGTACCTACTACAAAAAACTGGAAGAAAGATTATATAAAACGGACAGAAAAAGAAACATACAGTTAACACGTAAGCTAACTAAAAATCCAAACGAACCCTTTAATTCCTGAACAAACCCTAAATCATCATATGCAACGATCACCAAAACCAAAACTGCACCAAACCCTACCTCAATCCCTACGGATCAACCGAATGATCTAATAAACATAATCATCAAATTTATAGTTGACCTTATTAAACCCCATTTAGGACAAATCAAATCATTTATCACTAATCTTATCCCAATGTTCCTTCAAGATCTTTCCCCATAATCAATCGAACTCTAAATAATATAACACTGGCAAACTTCAATGCCGATGGTATTAAAAGACAGCGCACAGAAATTATCTCATTCATTTTGAAACACAACATTGATATATTATGTATCAGCGAGACGCATCTTAATAAAAATGAGCCTTTCAATCTACCTGGTTTTCATCTATACAGAAATGATCGAATAGCTGAAATTGCTTCAGGTGGTGTAGCAATTGCTATAAAGAAAAATATTAGCTACCATGCACTATCACTACCGCAACTGACATCAATTGAAGCTGTTGCAATAAAAATAAAAATAAAGAATTTTTCAGCAGTCAGAGTGGTTGCATGCTACAAACAACCCAATGTTACCCTCTCAGAGGGGGATATACGTATACTTTTAATAATAATGAATCTACACTGGTGATAGGTGACTTGAATTGTAAAAATACAATCTGGGGTTGTATTGCGAATAACCCAAATGGTAATCGTTTGTTTACTTACACTAATTTATATAATGCAATGGTACTATCCCCAAATGAACCTACTCATCTTCCGTACAATAATAATCATAGGCCCGACATCCTTCATATTGTTATAATAAAAAATGTCACTATACCCTTACAACAAACAGTACTGACTGAACTTAATTCCGACCATCTGCCAGTTATAATCTCATTGATGCAACCGCCTGAAACTGAACAAACTCACCCAAGACTTATCAATGGAAAGATTGACTTTGATCTTTTCCAAAAAAAATTGAATAATATAAATATAGTTCCAAGAAACATTGTAAACAATTCGGATATAGACAATGCCATACAATTTTTAAATATGAATATGGTTTCTGCGGTCCACAGATCCACTATTAAGAGAAATTATAAATCTAAAACTCAATCTATGCAGCTGCCACAATATATATTGTCTAAAATCTGTGAAAAAAATAGAATCAGACGAATGTGGATCAATACCAGACAAACGAATCTGAAACATCAGTTAACTCACGAAGTAAGAAGAGATTTGGATGAATATAGAATAAGTAATTACCAAAGATACATCAATGATTTAACAACATCTGACCCGAGTATGTGGGCAGCTGCTAAGAAAATACTGAGACAGCCCCAAATAGTACCAACTATTGAAGTAGACGGCAGTAAATATGAATCAGATAAAGAAAAATGCCAAATATTTTCTGAATACTTAGAACGAGTCTTCACTCCACACACACTTATTTCAAATCCACATTATCTCGATACAGACAATGCAGATTTATTCCTATCATAAAGTATCTACAGGAAATGGGATATTCTGTATAAAAGGATTATTTCAATATTTCAAAGAACACAAATAGTACTCTCTTCAACTTCAAAATTTACGATGCCCTGGTTACCGAAACGTTCAACTCACGACATTCTAAATCGCGCATATACGTCAACACCGTAATTATAAAAAGATATATCATTGAAGATTGAAGAAAAATTTGTCTAGCATAGTTCATCTATACCTATAGAAAAAATTTCTATATTTTGTTTTTTATGAAAGGAAAAAAATACACACTTTCTAGAAACAAATAATAAAATGATCATGTTATAAATTATACAACTTGTTCAAAACATATGGTACCAATTACTTTTCTATTCCTAAAATAATTGGATTTTTCAAAGATATACAGAAAATTAATTAAATTAGTGTTACCCTTTGTGATAGCAAAGAAGAAAGGCACATATTATGTATTGCAAATATTATTTATTTGAAAAATGGAATTTTTCGCAAAATTTATTATGATTATTTTCCATAGATAAACAAATAAATTTGTATAATTCTTGAACTTTTCTACATATAATACCTGTACCTATATGAAAATAACATGCTTTTACTTTCTATGAAAACTATGCCATTACGATGGGATCCAATTTTACAACCGCAAAAATTAAAAAAGGTTTGTCAAGTATCAGGTAAAGAGTCCAACCCTCAATAATCGATGATGGATTTATACCCCTAATTCAAATCAATTTGTTATGATTCCCTATTAGAATATCAAATTCAGTTTTATAAAATAAATTTATTATTCATCTTCTTATTGTTTTGCTAATTTGAAAACAGTTTTCGTCGCTTCCAACTCCATCAATGTTGATTCAAATATTTTTTATCATAACCCGCGTACTAAGAAGCAAGTGATCGACGCATTTCACTCTGAAGTAAACAATTTAATTTGGAAATGTACAATTAGATTCCAATACTATAGTGGTCTACTCTGCCTAAAATTCTCCTCATTATTAATCGTCCACGGGTTTAGCAAGTCGAGTTGAATTACTCAAAAAATAACATAAGGTTTTAGAAAACAATTCTAAACATACCAAACTAAAATTTGCAAAATAATTCACCTATATTCATATTGAAAAGAGAACATCATAAATACCGACAATAAAATAAACAGAGAGCAAAA
>JAZBGX010002514.1:0-12633 GCA_037414775.1 Zonitis immaculata | reverse complement strand
CTTATCGACCATGTATTGAAATCATTGTGTGTAAATGATAATATATTGACTGAAAATATAATGGGAAGTTATTATCGATGAATTCACAAATTAAAAGAAAACATTTTGCCAGACTTGCACCGCTCCTAACAGAAAAACCATCAAATTACCTCGTAGAATGTACAAGTACATTGTATATTACTTGTATATAAGTTGTTCTCATTGCTGATGTATATAAACACACATGGAAAAAATCATCAATCGATTGTTGATGTTATATGTATTTATTTATTGCAATGGGAATTAGAATTGAGAAATTACCAAAATTACTGTTTGTTCGTTTTTGTTTCATCAAACTCGACTTTGGATGTCTCTGTAGGTTTTTCATTAAATTGATTCTGATAATTGAAAATCGATTCTCTATTAAGGGAAAACTAATTAAAAATTAATCACAACTCCAACTACGACATAGACCTAATGTAATGGTCGAAATTTCTTTATTCAACAAAGTTCTAATTCATATAAATGTGTGGTAAATCCCTATTTTTACGTTTCCACAGTCATTGAGATGAAAATTGGAACAATCATTCACATATTGAATACATCAGCAAATTCTATAGTGTCTAGAATAATTCTTCATACTCGTATAGTCCTTATTTTTGAACAGGGTGGTTGTGATGTTAGTCGAGTTTTCAAGGCCTCATCACGTCGTCTATATTCTATATACAATTGAGAAATTTGATAAGATTGTTTATATAGAGAACGTTCAATTTCAGACGACGCTATATTGATTCTTTCTGCTCTAAATTTTACTCGTTATAACCAAACCAGTAATTTATTGATCAACAATTATTTGAATGCAATTTTAGTTTGATAATTTTTATGTCGAATATCATAGACTGTGTAATCTATAGAATTCAATAAACGTATGAATAGTCGGTTCAATAGAATTTGTAATAGAAATGTATTGATTTTTGCAAGTTTAACATATCACTGCATTCTTCGGTACATACCGAACTGAAAACTGAGAATCCGTATACTTGGTAGTAGCAATAATAATTATATGGATATTTGAATTGGTAGAAGACCATTTATTTTGTTTCAATATATAGATATAGCTTGCGGAATTGATAATTTTATTTTATTGATTAATAAATTCACTTACCATATCTGGCTTCTTCGCCTTCAAGGGCTTGTTCTGTCAATATAGCTAATTCCTTCTCAAGATCAACAAGACAATTATTCACGTCCCAAGATAATAGTCCTGAAAATATAGTACCAAAAAATTAGATTATAAAAAAAAATTGATACAAATATATAGATTATATTGTTTATTGGAGAGAATTGTGGAGAATAAACGAGTTCCGAATACGATTGATTGATGGATTTTCGGGAAATTTCCAAGGGAATAATTTTTTATCCATTTTGAAGGACGGCGGCCTAACGAAAATGAATCATATTGACCTATATCGAGAGTTGATTGTGACCGTTATCTAGATTATTTTAATGTAATCTTTATATTTAAAGAAACAATTCTAGCTGTTTCAATCAGACATGCTGTCTGTTTCTATCGAAATCTTTTAATAAAGTGATTAAACTGTCCATTTCAATTACAAATCAAATTCCAGTTGTTCTAGTTTTAATTAAATAAAAGATCGTCTATTTTTCGACTATTTCGCAATTTTTCTCGTTATAACAATCAATCAATATTCTCAAATAGAAACATTAAAGTTATTTGACCATATTTCAATAATAACGCTGATTGATTAATGTTTAGCTTTGATACATTTTTTGCTCCATTACACAAACAATAATTTCAAATTTTCAATGGAATATTTCCCCATACAACTTTTCAACCGTAAAACTGTCCAATTATCCAATTTTCGAATTAATGTTTTTTTTTTTCCAAAAACCAATGGAATTCCAAATATTTCATTCTAATTAACAATGGCTTTGAACTGGGACACGTTATTCGCAAAACAAAAAAAATAAAAATAATAGCTGAATCAGAATGGGGGTGAGATCCCAATGACTTTCATTAAAAAACTTTTAAAACTTGTTTGATGGTTTCGTATTTATTTATTTTGAAATACAAAGACCTTTCTCTCATATAAATAAATGAACTTTTTTTTTGTTTTGTTTTCAATGTTTTTATTTGTTGTGAATGTAAAATGATTGGTTTGTACTCCCCTGAAGCGGCCGATTTTCAGCGAGCCCTTTTCATGTTTTTCTACATAACGTTATTTCGTCATGGTTTTATTCTAGTCGGTCCAAAATGTTTCCATTACAAGACTTTTAAAGGATATATTCAATTTATCTCGAAATACCTTCCAACATTTTCTCGTAACAAAGAAAATGGAAAAGTAAATAAATAAAGGCAAAGTTTATTGAGTTTTATTGTTCAATATTACAGAAATCTATTGATATATAGCTTTATTGGAGATAATCAACTTGAAATTGGTGCTTGATTGGAGTTTGGTTAATGAACGTACATGTTTTATGCAAACTAATCTGTCAATCATTATTTTGATGGATGTAAAGGAAACTCTCAAGTTTCCTGAGAATTACACAAACTTCCGGCTCAAATCACCACCACCAATAACATTATCAATCTCAATCTAAAAACAATTTTCGATTTGTCAATTAGAAGAAATTACAATGAATGACTTCCTCTTATAGAATAAAGCGAATTTCACAAAATTCGCTCGAAAGTTGTATGTTGTGAGCGATCATGATCACGATAGATACTAGAATTGAAGTATTAGGCGATTATTTATGAAATTGATAAGATAACTTGGATCGTTTCGAGTATTATTCGATTTAAAACCCGCAAAGTTAATGTAGCGGATTTAATGAGGTTTGAAAATTGCAAATCTTCGAAATCCTGCACGAATATTCAATAATCGATTGTTATTTTAAAAAATCAAAATGACATTATATTTCTATAATAATTTATGTATTTCTGTTATTACAAAATTTCGTCACGTTTCCAATAACAAATTTTTCGATTTGCATTGTTCCATTAAGAAATTAGTAAACCAATATGAAGTCTTCCGGTACTAATAAAAACAAAAAAACAAAAAGACAATGAAATATGATGCATCCGTTGCGGATACTCGAAAAGGCTTCATACTTTTTGCAACAATATCTTTTTAAGAATTTAAAAAAAAAACAAAATAGAAAATTCCCCTAAGTTTAGTTTGAGGAATTCCTTTGAATGTTCTCATCTATTAACACTCAAATAAAATGTGACACGATTTCCGGAGGAAATGAATAGAATTTCTCCACTTATTTCTCAAAAAAAAATTGTAATTGAAAATATAATTAGATGTTACGAAGGCAATCCTATATTTTAATAATATTTTCTCAAAATTTGATATTTCGTATGATAAACACCACCAATAGGGCAACAATCAGTTGTATAGTTTAGATTTTATAGCGTTTCAAAGAATTCGATTTCGTGGAAAGATGGGCGGTTCCGGTCTGAACAATATCGAGCAGTCATGGAGCACTTTACAAAACCACAGTTGTGAATGGTTCATTACAGAATTTAATCGTGAATATACTAGACTCGGTGATAAATTCCGTGGAAGTCGCCCATCAACTGCTTTTGTTCCGCAAACATCAATGATTAAAGCCGATCAACATACGACATATCTAGAGATAGAACATCCTTGAGCATACTTAATTCATTACGAATTATTCGAATAATTTGGAATTTTAAATAAGAAATTTCTTAGTCTATACAGAATGAAATATTCACGCACTTTTAATTCAACAGATGGATTTTTTCTGTCTGGTATAGAGATACCCACCTACGAACGGCTTTACTACAATGGGTTGGGCAATACCATCGTTCAACGTTTGAGAATCAACAAGAAATTACAACGGATAAATCTAGTAATGGACACTAAAGCGGCATTTGAAGCATTCTAGTTTTTGCGATAATAATTACAAAGCGGCACATTTATTTATATTCTTTGAACAAAATTTTTGTTGGTTTATCTTTTTTTGTGGATAATTCTAGCAAAGAATTAAATCAATATAAGATTGAGCTTAATTTATTCCGTATCTTTTTAACTTTTTCTTGTTCTACTACTGAGTCGAAATTATTGAATTGTGGGTCGATTATTTGTTATTTAATCCAAAAATTTAGGAGCACCTTCCGACAGTTTGTTTGAATGTGAATAAGGTCAACAATTTATAGTCACGACAATGCAGTAACTTTTGGAAAACTTTCAGATTTACAACTACTTTCGACGAAATTTTCGTGTATTGTTCAACTTGACGAATATATTTTATTTTATTTATTTATACGCTATGTTATGAATTTCTTTGATCATTAACCATATGGTAAAATAATAAAATTTAAATTGTCTTAAAAATATTGATAAATTGCAATTTATAATTTATAAAATTGAATAATGTTTCTATCACTCGCCCAATTAGTCTTTGTAGATTTTTTTGTAAATTCTTCAGCGACATTATATACCAAACAATATGCTAGACATTTTATTGGCTTTCTCCAAGTCTTGATGTAGTTATATACAACTTTATACTGTTTTGTTATAAATTCAAGATGTGTTTTAGAAATTGTAAGAAGTGAACTATTTGCAAGTTATACAACAACAAGAATAAATAAATAAATTCGAAGCTTTTGCGATATTCAGTCAAGCTTACAATTGTTATTTCCAAACGATTATATAGTCAACCCAAATTCTATATAGTTCTAACGGAAATCCTAAGGGATGTTTTCGGTTAAGTTGCGATAATCCTAGAGATTATTGATGAGTGTTGTGGTATTTTTCGATGATATCAATAAACAAAGTCGATGATTATTATTTTTTCTTGTGCAGAACAAAACACATCGTATAATATTAATCACTTGAATTACAATTTAATATTTCATCCCCATTCCTCCGCATCCTATATATTTTTCGCAGTTCAGGTAAAATTTATAATATCGTGTTGTTCAATGTTGCTGGGAGTTGTACCATAAAAATAAACGTATCCCTTAGGGCGGATTCTTCAAGTTTTTATTTATTTTTCTCGTTTCTCCACGCCTAGTTTCACCATTTTTCACAATAAAATTATTGAAGCTCATCCGATTTTATCGCAATATAATAAATATAGATCTTGTAAACAAGTGTGAAATTGTACAAAGTTCAGTCCTGCGGAATCATCAATCATAATCTACATTTTTTTTTTCATTACCCTAATAATTCAAGTATGAAATTATATAGTTTCTACCAACCCTTTGTAAGCAAATTAATTCGGTTTCTTCAATATTTTACAATAGCTATTTGGAATAATAGTGGCAGCAATATTGTCAACTTTAAACCCTTGTAATTGGATTCTTTTAGGGTGGATGATTTATCGTAAATTGGGGTAGGTTTTGCTTTCTCTTTCTATAAAGTGTAAAAATTTATGATAATTGAAGGAGATATTTGGCCCGGTTATTTTTTTTTTTTTCTGGGTGGTTTTCTGGAGAAAATGTTTTGTTTCAGTGCTTATAGGTGAGTCTGTTTTTTATTGTCTTTGAAATATTCGAATATCTCGACATTATCCAGAGCTATATATTCTCGTTTTTCTTGCTTCATCATTTAATTCAATTCTATAAAAAAATATAGAAAAAAATACAGATCGTTGTACTTAATTTTCTTCTCAGTAATCAAATCAGTAGACTGAAATATTGAAGAGTTGAAAATAGTCTTTGATATAAGTATTATTATTATTAAACCACATTATATTGTGTTTGCTCTTTAATCGACCAAATAGGAGATTTTCCGCACTGAAAACTAATAATAATTAGTAACGACGAGTAATTTTTTTCAAGTCGGAATTTTAATCGCTCTAATTTACAGTTTCATTTCTCATTTATGAATTGCCTTATATAACTGATAATTATTGCTGATAACAGTAAATTTACATCTATAGCGAATTTCGTGCCCAGTGTTGTTGATTAGAAGCGATTAGGACAATAATATAAACAAATTGTACAGAAAATTGTATCTAATTGTTTAATAAAACAAAAATTACTTGAACATTATAATTATATAATAATGCTGTTTGATTATTTCTAATCTATTTATTCGGTATTTTAATTAATAATTACACTATGCAATTTCCATTAGAATTTTGTTATAGTTCGACTCTATTGTATTCGTCATTAATTTACATGGTCAAATTAATTAATCGAATATAATGGGATAAAAACGTTTTTTCCATTGAAATCTGACAATTATAATTCGAAGAAATTACAAAAATAAGCAGTAAAATAAATTGTTACGGTCCACAATGTATTTTTACGTTTGATGCAATTTTGGTGGATGCGCCAAATTTTCCCAATGACTGTTCTATCGTGTTTTAAGAGCTTCAACAAAATTTATTCGCCAATTTAATGACGCATATTGTCGACAATTACAGACTTTGTTTGTTGACAATTTTATCGTTCCAACTAAATATGTCTCTCTTTGTCATTCGTTATTGTCAAAATAAAATCTATGAGATAGATAGAAATAAAATGCTGTATTTTTTCTAAAAATAGTTTTTTTTTTGGAATATTTCAGAATTTTCAAAGATGAGTTCGTACATTAAAATTTCCAGTTTTAATACTGGGTATTGTGAACATTCCATCATGTCGTATGTCTTTAGTCAGTCGTCTCTAACAGTTTTATAAATAAGAATTTATTTCTAGTAGCAGACTATACGGGTGTCAACCTAGCCTAACATTTCCAGCGTTGAGTTCAAGTTATATTTACATTTCAAGGCTTTTGATGTTGGTTTCGAAAAAACAACAAAATTTGTAATATAATTTGGAGAACGATTAAAAAGATTCATAAAAACATTGTTGTATCGAATGCAATTTTAAGCTATGTTGAAATATTTGCCAAAATCAAGGACAATTTTGTTTAATTTTAAATAAAAAAAGTTGACGTGTTTTATGGTTGATCACGATAAAAAAAAAACTCTAGATCTTGTGAGAAATTTTAACATTCAACCATTTATCGATCGTAACAAAGTACTTTTTATCAAATACCACCTCCATGCTCGACATATTTATAAATCTTCCACCTTCATATATACACAGTTCATTTCCCATCTAGTTAATGTTCAGTCCAACATTTAGAATGACTGTTCATTGGTTTGATTGCAAAAAATATTGAAAAAAAAAATACAGATCGATTCAAGTGTTAACTGGCAATTATCCGACAACTTCATCGGATGTTTCTCAATTTTTCCGATTTTTTCTGTTTTTCCTTTCTATTTGTTTCTGTCTCATTCTATGACCTGGTGCGCATATCGGTATGGGTAACACGTCGACGGCGCACACGCTTTCACGATCAATAAACGCAATTCACCCTTTTGCCCGAATTTGCAATTTTCCCTTCAACTTTATCGTTAAACATATAAAATTGTTGCTAGGCAAACGAGAAAAACTGATATAAATCGACGGATAAAGTTTGTACAGTCAGACGTCGCGACGGCATTTTTTAAACACAACTCAACTTGAATTAATAATTTCATGTAGACTTTATGATAAAATTTTTGGACAATTTTAAATAAATATCTTAGGGTAAGTTAAACCGATATTCACCACAAATTTACATGCAAAGAAGATCTAACAAGCCCTCAGAGAGTGGTAATGTAATCAACAGATACGATAACGAACCCTTTCATCCACTATTACTATCATTATCATTATTATCATTCAACAATCAGTTCAAAAAAAAAAAACTACAAATCCTTATTTCATATAAACTCGATTTATTCTTCACAAAGAAAATTCAATTATTCGAACAAATTGGCTCATGAAACTTTGATCAAGATAACCAATTAAATTCAACATACTTCAAATTTAGTTATCAACAATTTTTTGGACTATCCTATATAATAATAATAATAATGGGAGTAATCATGAGAATTTCGATTAGGGGTGAAATTGGAGACATCAAAGTTTTGTTGGGTTGAAATTTATGTTTCATCATTATTTAACAAATGAGCCCCCACTCAACGTTTCTCTCGATTTATTTCGTATCGCTATAGATTTAAGATCAATTCAATGTTTTTTTTTTTTTATATATATATAAAGAAGTTTTCAGTGAGTTGGGAAATTACAACCATCTATTATTAAATGTGCACTACAAAAAGATTTCCAAACGAAACAAATATATATATATATTTAATAAATACGATTGTTCCATATAAAATAATTAGAGCAAGTCATTAAAAAAGAATATTTATCCATCAATTGACGATAAAATCACGAATATAAAAACCGCTATAGATACACAAAATGGAATAACGAAAATTTGATATGGCATACTTAATAATGTGGAACATTATTTTTTTATTAATTGTTCGTTCCAAAAAACTGGGACTTTTAATTACAAATTTCAAATTTTCACCTGCCAATACAACAAATTCACAATAATTTTGTTGTCAATTATACAAAAATTATGTCTATATACATAAAATACATAGTATACAGTATACAGTGTGGTAATATGAAATTACCGTATTTATGTAGTGAATCGAAATGGAATCACACAACTTGACGGTTTACCGCATACGGAAAATTTCAAAATTAAATCATCAGTTTTGAATTGGTCAATTTAATTTAATCCTCTACTAAAATGTATTAGGTGATAATAATCGATTATATAGATTGTTCACACCTATATAGTATGTATTTTAGACATTTATTGTTCAATCGGTTTGGTGTAGGGTAGTTTCGGTTGTTTGATTAAGAATTAAACAAAGAAACAACGACTATAGGGGTTTGTTTTGGATTGTTTTAGGTAGACGCAAAACCATCAGGTTTTTGTAATTCATTATGGCCCAACTGTCGTCCGAATTGCAATTTCACAAAGCCTTCTAGAATTTATAACGAATAAAGGCAAAGTACATAACCAGTATAATCCTAGTTTCGAAATAGGTCATAGTTTGTTAAATCGAGTTGTTTTTTTTTTCTAATTGCTTAGATGAATAAATATGATTTCTAAAAATATATGCAGAGAATTCTAGAAATGTTAGCTTTTAGAGGTAAAAACCGCAACAATATTTCTCTATTGTTATCATTTTTATTGAATTTAATGTTAAGGAAATGCTGAAATCTGAGAGCTTTCTGAGATCATTTTACATGGTTGAAAAAAATTTTTTTTATCATAAAACTCCCAATACAATATACAATTCGAATAATATAAAGAAAACTCTTAATTCTATTTCTCCGTTTAATTCTTTGGGGGAACGACAAAAATAACATTGACTATTTATAAATTGTCTAATAGTGCATCTCTATAACATAAGAAAAATCAAGTTCAAAGTCCTTCAAATGCAAATGAACTTTACTGCAATTTAATTGAACGCAATTTAAACCAAAAATGTTCGAAAATATAATAAAATTCTTGTAGGCGACTATAAAACATCCAATCACTACTAACCTATCAAAAATTCAATCAATCCTTATATTCTAGATCGATACCCCCATTTTTTTTTTATATTAAAATTGATAACCAACAGAAATCGCAATATACAATTTGCCTTATAATAATGATGATGATGATGATGATGATGATAATAATAACCAGGACCGGACTTTAATTATTCTACAAAATTATGGTCTATAGTCTTCTAAAAATATCCAACAATATGGGTGGGGTTCCAATTAAATTTCCAGTTTTTTTTTTTCTTCTTCTAGATTTCAATTATTAATTAGTTGTTTTAATGTCTGGTAATTTGTCTGCGCAAGATGATGATATTACAAAATAGATTTTGACGTATATAAGGTATAAATTTGCTTTGGAACTATGCGCAAGTCCTAGATATAAAAATCGAACTTCTGTATTTATTATTGGAAGAAAAAATTAATTGTTCAGAGATCAATGTTTATTGAGGGAATATTTTTTCCTCAATTAATTGTCTTCAATTTTTGTTATTAATCAAATTGTTGGGCATCTATAGTGGAGACTTCGTTTATATTACAAAAGGTTATGCTATATGTACCATAAAATTTTTATAGAATGACTCAATTTTATTGGTATAACTTCATATATTTGTTTTATTCTTATCTAATACAAGTAATTTTTTGCACAATTTCTTGTAATAAAGACATTTACAGTTTAATATTAACGTTCCAGTGTCGCTGGATATGGTCGAGTACATCTAAATATTCAAGTATTGTTCTCAATTTGAAACAATCAATAATAAGAATGGTTGTAAAATTTTCGGCCTCATAAATTATTCAAATACACCAAGGATTTCCTTTTATGATAGCAGATAGCGGATAGCAGACATATTTTTTTATGAAATTATAAAAAAAAATTCCTTACCTTTAGCCACCCTCTGTAAGATGATGTCCTTGTGATCGCCGCAGTGCGGCTCGCCGATAATAATAAGAAGATAACATCCAGTTAAAGGACTAGGAGGTGGCGGACCACTTTTGTCCCCTATATCGGACACGCCATTCACAGCCTCCATCCGTCAAACCCTGTAGTAGTCCTCACAGCCCCTTGAAAAAAAAAACAAAAACAAAATTGCCTCTCAAATTTTCTTTGTTTTCGATTTTTTGTTGTTATAATTTTTGGATAAATTATTTTAAATTATAATATTAATCGGCCGGTCTCACTGATTATATTTTGACTCCGGAACGTTCCGGAGGCTAGACGACTCGCGAATGCCGGTCGCCGGTGCGCTATGCAGTAGCAGGATTATCGTCCCCCCCACACCCAACTAATATTGTTGGATTCCTGCTGGCATAGCAGACACCCACCCCCACTCAGCTGACTTGGGGTGCGATGTAGGACAAACGGAGACGTCGACCGACACAATGGTGGACTATATTGAAAAGAGATAGATTGTTACCTTTAGTTTTAAAATTATCTAATTGTGGTATAGTCAATTTTTATTTTATGCACATTATAATGAATTGTGGAGATTGTAATAGTAATAAATCAAATATCTGTCTATAATGGAAGCTCGGTGCAAGCTCCTATATGCGGAGACCATATGAAGCATATGATCGATGGCTATAAATAAAATAAAATTGATAATTCTATAAAAATAAACTACTACATATCCATCTCTATATATTTATTGATAATCTAATTTAAATCAATCCAATTAAAATCAATTAACCGATTTACTTATTATTAATATAACTGTAATTATAAAAAAAAACCAACAACAACAAGAGAATGCATCTAATTAAAAAATAAATATTCCACAACTAATTATTCATATAATTATTAAAATTATTAGTGAAATTTCATTAACATACATTTATAATTACGAAATTACGAGTTAATTCAAGATTATATCCTTGGGGATATGTACGGGATCAGCTTCTATTAGTAAAGTTTCGATGTTACAAGCTTTCAAAAAAATATATATCAATCTAATACATATCACCGATTTTTTATTGTTTCGGAATTGGCACATAATAAAATTGCCTAATTGCTTTATGGAATACAGTCTGGAAAAAGGGTGTAACGGTCATTCGCCCTTTTCCATTAACAACAACAACCAGACAGTTTTCTATTATTATTATTATTATTATTTTAAAACACATGCTTTATTATCTGATGGTTAAAACTATCACAAAATTAATTAGTTTCATTGCAAAAAATTCGCTTATTCATTTTTCTACCATTCCTGTCTTCATAACAAAATTCCATAAAATATATTAATTGTAGAAAAACTGATTTATAAATATATATATAACTACAACTTGGAAATAATAAAGTAGATGAATGAACATCACGGTCACTGAATGGTAAATAATTTCATTGTAATTAAATTGGTTAGAGATAATTTCTTTCCAAAGGCTTTTGAGAAATCATATTGAACATAATATGTTAATATTATTATGTTTCTCTAAGCTTGCCAAAATTACTTTTCCAATCTACCTCCCTTAGATAAGGCAGATTGTAACTAATTTTTTCTCCTTTAAGACCTTTCTAACGATGGCACAGGTCTCCCGAATTGCAATTTTTTTTTGTATCTCGAATATGGCGGATCTTTCTATTTCAAGTTGTTCCAAGTTGTTGAGAGATCTCGTCTTGGGCTCCAACCACAACAGGAACTATGATAATCTTTTTCTGTTTCCAAAGCCAATTATTATTATTATTACTATCATTATGATTATTTTTTCAAATATGGAAATGTTAAAGGGATTCGTACATATTGCATAGAGGGGATGAATATAGTATTGAGCTAGAAAAGACGCAAGCGTATAGCCATTTACAGGATTTCCCAACCAAATAGGATCGAAATTATAATGGAAATTGGTTCATGTTGTTTTGTTATAAATAATAATAATAATAATAATAACACGGATAGAAAGCGTCAAGAGAGAGATGTTGTAGAACATTTCAAAATTCCAAGGATTATTTTTATAAAGGATAATTCATAAATTATCGCACTCCTACTATATTTCTAATATAAAACAATGTTGTATTTATAGTTGATTCAACCACTAGGAAACAATAAATGGATTTCATTCAAATGTTGGATTATTGTTTCAAATGGTGGAATAACAATAGAGGGAGATTAAATAAAATCCTTCTATGGAGGATGATAATAATTTATAATAAACTCCATAGCATAGTTAAATTAATTAAATAACGATATTTTAAGTTTATGAAACTTTTTATT
>JAZBGX010002512.1:0-12647 GCA_037414775.1 Zonitis immaculata | reverse complement strand
ATTAACTATTTAGTTGGTCGTAGACATACAACAACAAAAAAGCACTATTAAGAAAGGTTGTGTTTGGTAAAGAAACAAAAAACATTTGGACATTAATTGAGAAACGTCGTAGAAATCATTACCAATTGCTAAATTAACAAGTAGTTTACAAACTAAATATATAGACATCGGTATATGTACGAACGATAATGAAAAAGTAATTATAATGTACAGAAAACGTAATGATTATTAGACAAAATATAATTTATTTTTAACGTATAGTCTCCTATAACTGATCAGTACACTCGGTACATTTCTTCTCTAAAGCAAAAATTCCTTTTGAAAATATAATCTTTATCCCAAAATGCTTCTTCAGCGGCCATCGCCTCGCTATATTGTCTTCAAATTTCTCGCCTTTGAGCCAGGATAATAGATAGAAGTTTATGGAACGTGTTGTTCTGATGAAATAGCACGTCAACTCACCTTTTCTCTATGTTGGTTTTCCGTAATCCTCTCATTGGCCAGCGTAGTCACAGCTAGTAATAGTTACTAATTATTTCTCCGGGAACTCAAACAACCAGCGCCATAACTTTTGGCACGAAACTAGTAACTTTGAATTTCTTCGGTGTCGGTGAGGGCGGTCGCTTCGAAGGCATTATCGATTGTTTTCTCGTCTCGTCCATTGTCTCAAATTGTTCTTGAAATGACGAGTCGTTTAAGCTTCTGTTCGCCAATAATTCACATTCTCAGGCTTCTTTGAGCACTGCCCCGCAAGATCCCTTCGATTGATGGTCACTTTTCGATCAGCTGAAGCTAGATTTTTGATTTTTTTTAGACTTCTTCATATTCAAATGAATGTAGTTCCAGAATATGTCGAAGCTTTGATACAGTTTTTTTTTACCCGTAATTTGTAAGGAGTCAGCTCGTTACCTTAATTTTGCAGAAGTACTAGAAGTATTCGATTATCATTACTTTTGGATCAGTCTTTGTAGTTACGAAGCTATATTCGAGATAAGGAATTTTATCATCCCATAAAAATAAGGCTACTTTGTTTCACACGACATAATTTATTCTTTATCTTGAGTTGTGGATTCCTTGTGCAAAAAAGACAAACTTATCTACTGAAGGGCTGTCGCTAAGAAATTTTTAGAAGAGCTTTAGGTCTTAAGTGCATTTTCAATATCTGTAATCTTTTCGAAATTCTTCCATATTACAATCATCTCTTCCCTCTTTGGCTTGTTTTCGAGTCTAATGATTTCGTCCTTATTGCTCAGATTCATCAGTGTTATGCTATATTTGTGGACTCAATTTCGTTAGCGGTTAGATAGCTATTCCAGAGTTCCTCTATGAAAAAAAATAATAATAATAAAACACCAGTTAGTTCTTATTATAAACCTCATTGCAGAAGGCAATGAGTCTCAATTTATAATTCCATGAATTGATTCGATCATAATCTAGTTACCCTGACACTTTTCATCTATTTATGAATCTAGTAACCTATGGTATTGAAACGGTTTATTGTCTGATAATAAATTGCAATCAATAAAGCTGCCACTATATGCCGATAAAGACAAATACAATTTTTGCAAAATATCAATTGCAAGTTAATATTTTAATTAATCAAATTGTAATCAATATTTATGTAAATTCCTTGTATTTCTAGTTGAACCTTGTCAACTAATATCTTAAGACAGATTTATTACATTGAGTGTTTACTTTACCTATGGCTATAACTATATATATAATTTAATCTAGGTAAACCAGCTCGAGCTCACTTAATTTAATCTTAATTAATTAAAAATAGTTGTGTTTTTTTGTTGTTAAAGAAAAACGAAAAACCGAGCATATTTCCTTATTTTCATTTCTAGAAAACTCGCAGAAAAAAATGCCGCTTTTTATAACAACCATTATAGCAATGAAAGAGAGAGAAACGTCTAGAATAGACGACAAATTCTTGACATAAACGCCATAATTGTACAGGAATCGATTCAATTAGGTCTCGGTTTTTTTTTTGTGGTAAAGACTTTCTTCCATCAACCATTCTCATTAATTCGTTATAAAAGAAATCACGCACAATACAATTTTTCTCATAATTAACTCAGAAAAATTCAATTTAAAGTAGAAGTACAAGGGTGTTGTATATGTAGTTTTAGTCAAGCTCCGCCCAATTGACCTTGACGGTGGGTTACATATTCCGCTACTCTAATCAATCGATGTACTTCTACTTGATCTATGGAATAGTTAGTGGAACAATCTTAATACGGCACAGAGATTGTTGTAAAATACAAGTAACAATCACTTCTCCAATATCAAATGATCAAATTAGTTCAGGTCTGTTACAAGTCCTGTGCTGTCAAGTTAACTTGATTAAGTTAC
This sequence comes from Zonitis immaculata, assembly GCA_037414775.1. Classification (NCBI taxonomy): domain Eukaryota; kingdom Metazoa; phylum Arthropoda; class Insecta; order Coleoptera; family Meloidae; genus Zonitis; species Zonitis immaculata. The sequence continues at coordinate 10,292 of JAZBGX010002512.1, read as the reverse complement.
ATGCTCATTGAATCAAACAACTTACTATTTTAATATTGAATAACTTCCAAAGTCTCGTATCAATAGATTTATTAATTAGAATTTAACAATTATATAACTTTTTTCTTAATTAATAAATTTCAATTTAATTTAAATTTAACAAAGAAATAAAATTTATTTACATATTTACTGTATAGATACATACAAATTAACTAAAGTAATTTTAGAGTTTATATATAACAGATGCTGTATCATGCTTCATGGTAGAAACATGCTTGGATTTATTATGCGGCCCGATTAGATTGTAGTCTTTTGTACGTGTTGTGGTTGATAAATGTAGTTCTTCCTAGTATTTCTAAACGGAATATATTATCAAGAGTTACTTTACAATAAAACGATTCTATTTAATATTTTAATATTTTTATAATTGCCGGAAAATTTGATTCGAATGCTAAATTTTCAAATAAGGACAAAGTTGAGATGATTTAGAAGATCGTTAAACGGGGCCGACTAATGATCATAAAATTTTATGTAAATTTAATTAAACAATTCCAGTGGAGAATTAAACGGGAAAAAATAGTGTAAATTTCCAAGATCATCCATATTTTGTTCTTTCAATTTCTGGAACGTCAGGAATTTCATTATACGGCTATTAAAGAGACACACCGAACCTTTTGTAAACCAAAAATTCACTTTAAATTTCCATACAAAACCGACACACAATAGACTCAATTAGATTAAATGTTGAATGTAAATATTAACAATTCTTTGTTGGGGGGGAAAAAAAACCCAATATTTATGTAGAATTATCGAATCTATGATTGGATTATCCTGCAGGAAGTCGATATTTATAAGAATATTGGAAAATCGTTTGAATATTTCATGTCAGTAAATTTAATATAATATAATATAATATAAAAAAAGTTGAGTGCGTTTTCATCCCGGCGCCTCCACCAATTCTATCAAAATAAATAATTACCAATTTAAATTGTATTTTTTTTTGTTTTTTTAATAAATTGATTGTAATTATTATGTAAATTGTTGAATCAAACAAAAGTTGAGTACACGAAAGACCGACAATTTACATTCTGAATTTGGAATTTCATTGCTTTAATTAGCCTTTCCGTTCTAAGCATTGTTGATTTTACTGTGTCTTGTTTTTTTCAATTCAACAATGTGGAACTTCCGATTTGGTTTCATTCAATAAATTAGAATTTAATGCAGTTAAAATTTCAATTTTCATAAAGATCTTGTTGGATGACGAAAATTCTTGTAATAATTCTTGGAAAAATTCTACAGTTGAGGAATTTAATTTAAATTTTCAATCCTCCATTATTGCTGACATATACAAATATGTATATTGTGTAGAAGACCGGGAATCTAAATAAATTCGGATGTAAAATTTGTGAATTGAAATAGATGGATTTATGTTTTTATTTATTTTTTTTAAATAGGGATAATATTAAATTTATATTCGTCAAATGATAATTCAAAATCTATTCTAGATATTGTCAACTATTAAGAGAGAATTTTGCTTTTCTTTCCAATACATTATCATGGAAAATAAAAGAAAATTGAATTTGTAAACAAAAATAATAATGTTGTTTTTCAATTCAGTAACGTTCTCGAATTTTCCGCTTATACATCTATTTTCAATTTAGATCTTCAGAAAATTGCTACCCACAATCTACGATTATACGGAAAGTAATAAAATTAAACATTTTATTTGTTCTCATCCAATTTACATCTTTAAATGATAATTGTATTGATTTCCAAAGTATTAAAGATAAATAGAAACTTAAACTCAAAATATAAAATAATTGTCCTCGATTCTATGAAATTTAAATAAAATTACTCCTGACGATGGATATACATTGAAGTTTCTCAACAAAACATCTAATCGTCTGAGGTAGAGGACTTTCTCGTAAGAAACATTTTCATTTTTGCGGACCCCATCCTACAGCCAAACTTGAATAAGTTAGAGTTATTTGAATATAAGCGAATAGTTAAGTGGTTAAAGTGAATGCCTAAATTTTATCGCGGACTCCTAGTACAGGCTACACGGATGATCAGAGGTCCACTGACGACTGGTGGCTTAAAGAATTTCCCGCAAATCTCTATACTTTAAAAAAAAAATTATAATTATTCTCCTGAGAATTGAAGCTGAAATTTCTCAGAAATTCAATTGGGGAGGACCTTAGATAATTGATGTTCTATTACAATGAGAAAAAGTGACCCCTTTAATTTCCACAATTGACTAACGATTTTTAAGACCATCGATTCCGAGCAATAAAATTCATTCGGAATAGTAAGTGTTGAAATAGGATTTTTCATTCTAAATTGAATGTTTCGACATTCCATTCGACATATTTGCAAAATTCTAGACTGAACGTGCAACAGTAGAACAAAAAGTTTTTCTACTTGATTTTATTCTATTTTTCTTTTCTGTTACAATTTCCATCAAATTTATTGAATTGCTAGCATTCGTACTCGACCCAAAACTAACTCTTTGTTCGTTCTACTTCTTCTCATATACATTTTTCTCTTTTCTAATCGGTATTCAATAAATTAATTTATTTAAAATTTTTCTTGTGTAAAAAAACAACAACAAATAAGTAGTAAAATATTTGCCCGTCTGATAATGAAAGATATATTATGTTGGTATGGGTGCCACTGATAATGCCGACGTCGTCATCGTTTCTATACTATGCAGACGCCAAGCGTTGTGGTGCCAGGCGGCTCGGCGCCAACCTGACGCATTTGGCGACGTGCCTACTAAACCTATATTGATTTCTTTCAAACATTCTAGGGTCACTCCGTATTGACGTTGCCAACAATTCGTCCTTCTACATCCATATAAAATCAATTATATACCTTTAATTATAAATAATTTAACCCGGCGCATCCACCATTTTTATATTTGGAATAGGCCTGTTATAGCATCTTTTATTTATAATTTTTTTTTAAAGAAGAGCATACAAAGAGACGATTATCTTTGTGTTAGACTTTTACTGGTCGTAATCGAAAGTTTCATTCAACGGAGCGGAAGTTCATCCTTATCAGTAAGACTCTCTTTACGATTCCAACCCTTGATCTTTCTAAATCGCACAAATATGTTGCAAAAAAACTTTAACCCATCTAAATATTATATATTTATTTCTCAAAGTAAGCCATGTAAAAGAGATAGAATACAAAAGTAAATCAACTTTATTTCAATTTTTCTTTCTTTTTTTCTTGCTGAAAATAAGAGATTCGAATATTTTCTTTGTTTGGCGATATAGTGATGTTTGTATTTCTACGACAAGCGCTATAAATCCCAAATAGAATCAACATTAAATATAGAAATATGTTGTTTTGACAGTTTGGATATCAGAGAAGTGGAGTTTCCGGAATAATTCCGTATCAAAAGATTTCGACGAATATTAGATTTATTCGCTTCAGTCCTCCAAACTAATCGTCAATATTTGTTATATACATCGACTTGACTAAACACATTCACTATTTGATTTTAATAATAAAGATAGAGATAGAGATTTAGATAATTTTTAATTGAAATCATTGGACAAAATAGAATTATGGGTGGAAAGAAACTGAAAAATTATTGAATTTCTTTCAAAAGAGGCTCTGAATCTTCTGGGGAAATTTATATTCAAATGTCAACAGCAGAAATTCGACAATTATACAAATCAATTAAAAATTTGGTTTGAATCGATAATGAAACTAAAAAGAAGAGCTCTGCTGAATTTATGTATTCTTATATCATGAATAATAGGGGAAAAATCAATAATGCTGAAATTTTATCCTAATCTATAGTAAATTTAGACTCGATCCCAATCTAATGCAATAATTTGGAATCGTAACTTGATCGTAATACGATTTCCAGCTTACCTTTACTAGGATTTCAGTTTCCAACATAATATTCGATTAAATTGCGAGAAAAAACAAAATTTGAATTTCTAAAAATGCACAATAATCGTATAATTTGGTAGTTGAAAAATTCATTAGATCTTCAATTATTTAACAAAGCTACCTGTAATTTGGAGTATTATTGGAAAAATCTCGAAACATTGACTTTTATTGAGATTGATTTTCATCGAATTGTTGCACAAAAACAAATCGAAAACACCATTTTACAATTAATTACGATTTCCATTTATTTGAAACAAAAATCGAATCTATTTTGTTTTTTTTGTTTTGTTTTAGCTCAATTTCCTTATTCCAATTGATTGTAAATGAGAAATATCTATTATTTAGAATTGAATCTTACTAAGTAATTTGTATTAAATCCAATTGTATTGTGGTTTTGTTGCGGCTTGGAAAACAAGACCCAAAATTCCTTGTTGTTGAAAATCCAAGTACCCATTAGAAATTTTACATAAGCTGTAATTAATTCAATATTCTTGATAATGATGATGAATCGATCAATTATTTAAAATAATAAGCCAATAAACATTCTGTGTGAAACGTAAGTTTATTTTTGAACTTCAGTGATTTCTATTGAGAGCAACACAATCAAGCGAACGCCTAAAGCAATTGGGAATTCATTTGTATAATGCTGATTAAGCTTTGAAGTCATCCAGCTTCGAGAGTAGTAAAAAGTCACACGGGGCCATATTAAGCGAGTGCAGTGCTTGGTCATTTTGCGATTATAATAGCTAATATGCTACAGGAATATTTTTTGTTGGCCACTTTTAGAACAGAAAAATTGAAATTAGACGCTTAACAAGTTTTGAGAATGTGAAGCGTGTTGATTTTTAAGAGAAATGTAATTTTTTTAAACATTTGGAATTAGGCAATTTTCTACTGAGAACGGCGATATTTCGTTAGTTATTATTAATGAACGGCGGACGGTCGATATTGGACAGCTTGTATAAATTTTCAATAACCATTAGAGAATTCGTCAAAATTGGTTAATCTATTGACAAATTGAACAATTAAGTCGATGAATTATTAGAATTGACGATTTGATTATAAATCGAAATTGTATTTTCAAATAATACTTATTCTAAATTAGAATTTTATAATTAAACTCAATATATATGTATATATAGGTATAAGTATATACATATAGTTAATATCGATTTTAATAAAACAACCACATAACTGACAGCTTGCCTTTGTTTGCAACAACCCCTTGAATAGACGCCTAGTCGCTATAGTTACAATATTCACAATTTTCAATACAAACAAACGAACATCTTTAATATAAAGCTATATTGTGAATTTTCTAATTATTATTGAAAATAAAATTAAAGTGAAAAAAAATCTTTTATAAACAATTGAATTTAATTAAAATTGACTAAACTCTACAACAGCAATAATAATAATAATAGAAAAATGTAACAAGATAGAGTTTGAAAATGAGACATTGTAAAAATGTCTGCTACAGTGTTTGTTTGTTTGTTTATTTTTTTCTTTAGGACGAATCAAGATGGGTTTTCATTGTTTGCTTTTTTGCCCACCAAATAGTTTTATTTTTCGCTCCATAACTCCCTGAATAAAAACAAAAATTATCATCATTTTGCCGAATTGAATTCTCATTTATCCGGAAATGATTCATCGATTCATTTTATAAATCAAACAAAGCGATTATATCAACCCTATAATAAAATATTCGCCCTTATTACAAATATTTTTTTTTTAAATAGAACTAGTAATGTTTATTCGTGTCTTTATCAATTTAATTTTAATTTCAAATAAATTCGATTTAAAAAAAAAACAAAAACTAATTTCCGGACAACTTCCAGCAATAACAGCCTGTATATTTGGTTGGATTATTCAAAACCGATTCCGGATAATTATACAAAATGCTAAGGAGCTGTGTAATTTTTGCAATTCCAAAAAAAAAGATCCAAATCAGTTTCTAATTGGAACAAAAAAAAAAATTGAATAGATTTCCACTTAGAAAATCTACAAATGAATCATTAATTAGTCGTAACCGTAATTCATTTCCAAATCTCATTATAGGCAAAGCTGAGAGAAAAATTGAATTTTATTTTGAATAAATGAACTATTTAATCAGAGCCATTGTTGATGGAAACAAAAGAAAGTCTCCATTTTCCGGTTATAATTCCCTCAACTAGAGCAGACTGTATTTTTTTTTTACTCTTACTTCTATGGCTTGCCAACTTCCCATCCATGTTTATTGCAAATTATTGAAGCACTAACAAAAATTAGTTCCTCTCTCTCTCTCTCTCTCTCTCTCTATCTTTGTCACTTTTTTATATATCTATCTCTTTTTTTATGATTACTCTTCAAAATTGAATTCCCCATTTATTATCAGTATTATTATTATTGTTATTTCTAGTTTTACTTTGTTAGTCCCCATCATCATAGGGGTAGATGATGATGATGATGATGATGTTGATAATAATTATGCAAAAGCTGAATTAGTGGAGTGTTGTTACGTTTTGAAAATATTATGCGGGTAATTCAAAAGATGTCAACGTTCTTCATGGCGCCACTTTTATCAAATAACAAACCCTCTCCATCATCTGTCTGTATTTTCCCTCAAACTGTTTATTTTCATATTTCAACTCTGAAAAAATATAGGAAGTTTCTGGACAATTGTTTGTGATAGTTGATCTCGTTGAAAAAAAAAATTTTATATTTTATTGTTGTTTTATTGATTTTTTCCATATTTATTTTTGTTTTTAGAAAAAAAATTCTCTAGAAATCTAATAATGCACTATTATATCCCCCACAATACAGATATCAAAAGCCATAAAACTAGCGATAAATTTTGGTAAAGACGAGGGTGAAGTGACATTCGGTATTGACCATAATAAAATACAACAGACAATAATGGAAAATTTTAATAAAAGAATTCGAATATATGCACGTATATCGTTATTTATTTTTTTTTGTATCGTTTGAATTCAATATCATACATACATATAGGAATAACATCCCCTAATCTGTAATTTGTGAAATCGAAACAAGTCACGTGTCTCTAATTATAGAATTTGTCTGTACATAATTTACTCCCTTTGTCTTGATTTTTTTTTTTTTGGAAATCAACCCTCTTTGCTACTGTCTGTAAAATTCTAAAATCTAAATAAACTGTCGATATAGCATGGAAAAGCAACGTTATAATTATTGGATTTTTTTTTTTTTGGATAAAAAATCCAGCTGCCCCGAATGATTTTAATTGGAATATCGTGTTTTTAAAATTGTATTATATTAGGATTAATTTATCTCCTGCTCCAAAAAAGCGAATAAAAGCAGGACCGGTTCTAAATAATAAGCCAACAGCGTTTTAACGACGAAAAAATCTTAGAAAGTTTAGTAATTTCGACAATTTATGGCGATAACCAATTGAAATAATTATTGGAGAAAGTCTTGAGTTGTTTTGTTGGAGAGCGGAAATAACTCAAAAGAATTTACTAAGAAATCGATTACCACCACAATAATTTGCAGAATTTATTCCAAAAAGCTTGATTTTTTTGTCGAAATAGTTGTGGTTGTCAATATTTGAAAATAATATTAAGGTTTATTAAGGAAATGCGAAAATTTTGGAAATGCTTGAAATTATACAAAACCCTTCAAATAACAGGAAAATTTACCATAAGAAATTTTTAAATAATATCTAATAATACTTCGACAAAACTCATATTCTAGTTGAATTTTCTAAAAAATTAGTTTTCTAAAATTACAACTTCTTGTGAAATTCGAGATTTTCCGGAATTCCTTCTACAGTAAAATTTCCCCCAACGAAACCACTCACGAAAAGGCGCATTCTAATTTCCCAAAATTTTTATTCATAAATTCAATCTCTATTGAGGATCCACCTATCAGACGGACACGGACACTAATTTCATCACTTATGATATCTTCAAAATATTCACTGCACTTAGCCGGACAATTCCTAATTCCCTCAAGCTCTAATAGGTGAATTTCATGTAGCGAGAAGTCCATCAGTGGTCCTCCTTTTGGAAGGGTGCTAACACAATATTTATTTTTACTCATTTTGTTAACTAATTTGCCTCTCTTGAGGCAAAATAAATTCTCTAGCAATAAGTGCGCTTATGAAACCTTCCTATACGGTTTAAAATAAGTAAAATACAGGCAGCTGATATTTTGAGAAACAAATTGCAAAGTCCTAGGAAATATCTCTTTTAAGCGAAACAGACTTCTCTTAGGTAGACACCTCCTTGCAATTTTCTGGTCAGATTTTTCCTCACATCCCAATATTTTCTCGTAAATTTCCAATCTTTTTAAAATCGCGTTTAGTTAAATGCCAGATCAGCAAAACTGACAATTTCGGTAAGTTATTGCTAATCTCAATTGTTGGTTCAGGTTCTCAGGGGACACTTATATTTTTTTACAACAAACAATCACTTTAAGTCATTCGAAATTGAAAATCTTGTTTTCTATGAAGACCCAAAAACAGCAATATAGCCAATTATTGTATCTGGACTCTGGACATTTGACCATCATTTTAATCTAGGCGAGTGACGACTTCACAAGTCGTCGTTCGTCGTTCTACACTTGCTCACCTTGGCGTCCGTTAATTTAGGCCTGGGGCTATTAACACATCCAGTAAATCACCTCATGTCCGTTGAATTCCGTATATAGGCTGTTTAATGGATGTTACTACTTCAGCAGAATTTGTGACGCGCTGCCTACTACACTGAAGTGTCGCAGGCTGCTTATGAGCTTTTCTCCAGTGGAAGAGAGTGTGTATAAACTAAATATAATTGTTTCACTCTATCTCACGTGTCTTGAATGTTTTATTAAAAAATGACGATAAGCAAGAGTTATTGTTTCATTTGTAGCAATAGCAACGTCCAAACTGTCAATAGGAGCGTCACAAATTCTCTTGGTATACAAAAAAGTTCATCCTGTTGCATTAAACGAACTATATACCATAGTTAAAAAAAAATACTCGGGAAAGATGAGAGCTCATAGCAAAACAAGAAAATTGAGATAAATATCTGAGAAATCAATTTTCCATGGAATAGCCCGTACTTATGATAAAATGCTCAAATCCGTAGCCTAATCATAATTAGCATTATTATTATTATTATTGTAATATTAGTGCTCATTATAACGAGTTCTGAAACAATACCGCATCTCATCTGAAAGACAAAATTTACATTTCCTGTAAACCGAAAATATTAATTACAACTCGTATATATAGAGTTTGAGAAGTTGTTCTTATTATTATTGTTATTATTATACCTCTTCTAACATTTATTTATAGTCAGTACGTTGTTCTTGAATGGGTAATTTAAGTAACTTTGCATCGCTGTTACGATTACTGAATTTATAAACGGATAATTTATCAAACTGTTTCTAATTCATTTAAAACAAAGAGGAAGAGAAATAGATAAAAAAAAATCAAGTACCATTTTTTTTTAAATTATTTTGAAACCAATCATCCAATTTTTTGTTCTCTAGGATTTATATTTGAGAAAATGACAAAAACGATTGTCACATTCCAATAATAATCCACTATAGATAGACGATTGAAACGGATTTACTACAATGGTATCAAACTTTCAATATATCAATTCGATGAAACGAAATAAAATTGACAAATATAGAATAATCTACAAGCCATCAACAATACTAATGGTACTCGAAAGAGAAAAAAAAAAGAATAACGAAACATGGACATTTATGAAATTCAACTGTTGTATTAACGATAACGATGTGTCAGTGATGATGACTTCTCCATTCATTTTTCATAGCTCAAAACTTGTTTGTATATGTATTTAGGAATTTATTAATGTCTGGTTTTCTAATTGTGAAAAGCCACTGGAACGAAAATCATCCGACTATTCCTCAATATTATTATTATTATTTTGATAAACTATAATCAATCTCATTTCCAATTTAGTTTTAGTTTCCATTAATTATTGCATTGTATAGAATTATCTGATATTAGTAAACTCAACAATAGTCGCTTTATAAGCCAAACTACGAGGATTGAACTAAAAGTAATGATAATCGAATATTTCTAGTGGTCACAAAATTTCAACAAAAAAAAAGGGTCCAACCAAAAAATCGAAAGATCTAGTTTTAGGTTCCACAGCAACGAGAGACACATGTACAAGGTGTCCGTACGTTTGGTATGTTAATAACCGCCGAACAAAGAAAAAAACGAGTCAACATTTCAAGAGAAAATCTCGACTGATCCGGACAGATTTGTGACAGTAGACAAGACAAGATCCTCAAACTAAATAGCAATCGAACACCGAAGTAATCTAAAGTTGCAAGCTCCCCGCAAAAGGTTATATAATGTCCATTTTTTGGGATTCCGAGAAGATAGTTTTGGTTGGTTACCTGGAAAATTGAGGCACTATTAC
>JAZBGX010002509.1:418-12674 GCA_037414775.1 Zonitis immaculata | reverse complement strand
CACTATTACTAGTGTCAAGATCTGCCTGTAAGACCGTGACCTCTACCAAAGATAGTAAGATAGCAGTGTCAAGACCTGTCTATAAGACCGTGACCCAAATCCAGGCCGGAACAGCATTGTATTTCTATATAGGTCTATGTTCTATGGTATTATAAACATAAACAATCGATGACATTGATGATGTAATTTCCATTAGAGAAAGCATTACACTATAAAACATCTTTATCAAACTTATTTGATAAAAACTTTTATGGTGTAATATACAATATTTTATAAAATATTTATATTATAAAATATATTTTATAAAATTTATGGGAATCGCCTAAATTTTATAAAAGAAAATGTGTCGTCATATCGACAACTTTAAACAGCCCATTACGTCATCAGTATAATAATAATATTAAAAATAATAATTGATAATGACAATACCAATTAATAATATATAATAATCTCAGAAATACCTTTATCAGGTAGTTGGACAATCAAAATTCGGAAAGAAAACCACAACTTTGCCTACAGTTTCGTAACTCTATTTTTATTGTCATTTCTTCAGGGGCTAGATAAAAAAGAGGAATACATTATTAGTAAAATATATCATATAATAAGAAAATTACAACGATGATAACAATAAACAAAAACACAAAAAGAAAATGAAAATGAAAATAAAAATTAATTTAAGTGACCCCGTTGTAAATTCTAACCAATCATATTGTCACGAAATAATTTTATGAGTTTTATTATTACCTTTGTTGTCATTAATTATATCACAACAATCAACTAGTTATCAATATTTTATAAACTTTATTGAATCTTTATCAGTCTTGTGGTTGGTGCTTCTCTTTTTATTTAACATTGCATTAGTATAAGATAAAGATGACCTAGAGAATAAGACGGTAACGCCACCTTCAGATGATGTAATGTATTCATAATCCTATGTTCTATTATTAGTATTATTATCATCATTATTATTATTATTATTGTTATTATACCTTTACCATCGTCTTATCTATACCTGGTCCATCCTTGACATTAGGTGTGATTTATGTTATGGGCCAAACAAGTGTTGTAAATTTAAGAATAAATCGTGGTGATAAAATAAGAATTAAAGTTTTATTCAGACTGAACGGATTAAACAAACCAAACTGACTAAACAGACTGAAGAGACTAAAAAAAAATCAAAAGTACATAACAACATACATAACAACATAAAAAACATAAATTAATTTAAAACAAAACACTAAAATGATTAAAGTTGCTTATAATTTCCAACACTCCTCCTTAAGCAACTTTGATCTTAAATCTTCAAATGTCTTTTCATTTAAAGCTTTAGTCAATATATCAGCAATCTGTTTCTTCGTATTAATATAAATTAAATTCACAGTCTTACCAATATGTTGATTAATAAATTTTCTTCTAATTTCAATATGTTTTCTTCCTTTAGTAATTTTACATTCTTCAAGAATTTCCAGCATATGTATAGCTGCTTGATTATCAATATACATATCTGTAGGTTCAGTTAAATTACCTATTTCCAATTCTTTCATTATTCTACTTATCCAACAAATTTCTTGTATCCCATTCACCGCAGCTCGATATTCTGCTTCTGCTGATGAGATTGATGTTATTCTTTGTTTTTGAGCCATCCAAACTATCGGACCTCCATAGTTAACTAAGATACCACTTGTTGAAATCATATCTATTTCTGTACCACCATAATCTGAGTCTGTAAATACCTCTAATACTGATTCTCCATTAAAAAATATTGCAAAAACTTCAGTCCCCTTGATATATTTAAAAATTTGTTCAATCATTTTCCAATGACTAACTTTTGGATTACTAACTTGTCTACTCAAATAATTTACCGCAAAACTAATATCTGGTCTTTATATTGTTGATAAATATAATAAACTTCCAATCGCTTCTCGATATGGTTTATCCCCTAATGGCTTATCATTAACTTTCTTATCTGTTAACATCCCAGGTTCAATAGGCGTAGTAACTGAATATGATTTTTCAAAATTAAAACGTAGTAATATTTTATGAGTATATTTTTCTTGTGTAACTAATATACCATTTTCTTTCAAATGAATCTCCATTTCAAGATAGAATAATTTTCCTTCTTGAGGATCAATTGATTTCATCTTTAAATTTTCAGCCAATTTCCCTAATACTTGATTTATCATTGCTTTATTTTGACCTATTATTATACCAACATCTACAAATATTCCAATTATAATTGGCCTTTCATTATTAAAAAAAATACACGGATCATCATCAGTATCTTTGAAATCTAATTTTTTTAATATCTTTGTGAACGTAATATCCCAATCTCTTGAAGCTTGTTTCAGACCATAAAGACTTTTCTTTAACAAACAAACTTTATCACTATTATCATTGAAACCTTCTGGTTGTATCATATATATTTCTTCTGATAATTTTCCATTCAAAAAAGCTGTATTAATATCAAAGATAGAAATCTTAAACTTCTTATTAACTACATAATTTAATAATAAACGTATGCTTGCATGTTAAGCTACTGGAGCAAACGTTTCTTTGTAATCCATTCCATTTATTTGATCAAACCCTCGTGCCACAATTCTTGCCTTCAATCTTCCATCTGCTTTTTCCCGCAGTACCCACTTACAGGTCAACGGTTTTCGTCCTTTTGGTAAATTTACTAGTTCCCATATTTTCATATTTATCAAAGCATCTATTTCATCTTGCATTGCTTTCTTCCATCCCGGATCTTTTAGAGCATCTTTCACCGAAATATCTTCAACTTCGCCAATCATTAAATATTCATCAAATTTCAATGGTACATTTATATTTTGTCGACTTCGCAGATTATATATAGACTTTTTCACTTTTTAATTAAATTATTCATCTTCTTTCAAGTATACATATATTATTATAATTAATCAAATATGTATAATATTTTAATAGTTACTTGAAATTATTAAATTTTTTATTTAATACATGTTTCGATATTCATTAAAATATCATCATCAGTTCAAAAATAAATTTGAATTGTTTATATAAAAAAATTAATAAATAAATTACTATAACTATAAATACTATGGTTACAAAATATATATCATAAAATATAATCTATCAAGGGTTTATAATTCAGTTCTAATTGTTCATTTAATAATTTAATATTTTCTTTTATGTGTTTTTTGATTTCGTAATATTCCAAAATATCCATTTTAGTTCCTTTATTAATTCTATGTAGCAATTTAATATTTTGATAATTTTCAAATGTATGTCCATTATGTAAACGATGTAAATAAAAATTTTAATTGTAACATCTTTTATGTTCTTTTATTCTATTTATTAATTTTCTACCAGTTTGTCCAATATAAAAAGAATTACAATTATCACATTTAATTTTATAAATACCATTTTTATCCAAAATATTATTATTGTTATTATTATAATCAATATTCAATAATTTTTCTAAAGTATTATGTTGTTTGTATGAAAAAATTATATTATCATTTTTTAAGAATTTGTTTAAATTATTTATATAATTGTTGTATGTTATTTGTTTATATATAATATTATTTCTTGTTTCTTTAATATATAAAGCATCTAATTTTATTTTTATTTTATTATATAAATTTTTCACTTCTGTTTCTGACTCATTACTAGACATTTTTATTTCTGCTTCTGACTCATTATTATCACAATTTTTATTATACTCCTCCTGACATTCAACATTATTTGTTTCAGATTCATTATTCCCTTTACCATCGATATCTATTTTAGAATGTTCATTATTCATCATTTTATAATTTATTACCATAAAACTCTTTTGTGCAGTTCTCTCATCAAAAATAACATTACATGATATTTCAACATGATTCTCATTTGGAAAATAAATTCTGTAGCCATGTTCTTCTGTATCATACCGAACGAAAATTCCTTTTTTACTTTTCTTATCAAGTTTCTGACGTTGATGATCTTAAATTAACACATAACATTTACATCCAAAACTTCTCATACATTCTACATTTACTCGACGACTAAACCTTAAATCTGCTGGTGATTTATTTGGAACATTGCTTTTTCCAGTCTGATTTATTGTAAAAACTGAATAATTCAAAGCTTCAGCCCATAAAGATGGTTTATGATTTTTAGCATAAATTTCTGACCTTGCAGCCTCTACCATTGTACGCATTTCTCTTTCGATTCTTCCATTCTGCTGAGGTGTATAAGTAGCTGACCTTTCATTAAATATTCCAAGTTCTTCAAAAATATTCTTACTTCTGACATTTTTGATTTCTTTCCCATTATCTGACATTAAGACTTTTACTTTTCGCTCAAATTGATTTTCAACTAATTTAAAAAATAATTTCAATTTTTCAATTGCTTCTGATTTTTTTTTAAGAAAATAAACTGTACGAAGTCTACTAAAATCATCTTTGAACAGTAGTAGAAAATATTTAGCGCCAGCAAGAGACAAAACATTCATTTCTCCTAAATCAACATGAATCTTATCAAGAGGAGCCTTAGCTATATTAACATTTGTTGGATGTGATATTTTGTGTTGTTTTCCATATACACACCCTTCATAAAAATCTTTCCAATCATCAATATAACAAATATTACTTTTATTCAAAATTTCTTTGACATAACAAATATTTTGATGTGCTAACCTCTCATGCCATAATTTCAAACTAATTGCTGACAAACTATACACTTCTTTTGAACGAAATATCATTTCAAATAATCTTCCACTTCTTTTAGCCATTAAAACAATCTTGTCTTCTTCCATTATGAATGAATTTTCTGCTGTAGCTTGTTGAGTATATCCCTTATCAAGAACAGTTGTCACAGAAAATAGATTAAAAGTAAGTTCAGGAACAAACAAAACGTCTCGTAATATTATCGAATAACATTTTTCATTATCATAAGTATACAATTCTACATCTCCAAATGCAACTCCTTTCAATTTCGTTGAGTCTCCTATTTCTACTAGAATTGGAATATCCAAATAACGTATGTTAGTTAACCAATTCAAATTTCCAGTCAAATGATGTGTAGCACCACTGTCTTTAATCCACATTTCACGTTTGTTTGACAAATTTTCTAAGAAAATTGACGATAAAGCGACTGAGATAAAAGATTTTATATTGCTATCATCAGTTTTGTTACTCTGTTTCATTGGACATTCATTTGCAAAATGACCCTTCTTTTTACAATAATTACAACCATAATTTCTCTTACAATATTCAAAATATTCAGAACTGGATTTGTTCAAACAATTACGTTTCATATGTCCACTTTGGCCACATTTAAAACATTTAATATTAAACTTTTCTGACTTATTAAACTGTCTAATATTTGAATTATCTATTCTTTTTTCTGAATTAATATGATTATTATTATTCGATTTTTCTCTTCTTTTAAATTTATTAAATTTTCCGACAAAAGCATTCTCAACATTTTCTATTTCTCGATTTTGAAGTCTAATTTCTTCTTGTTGCAAACGAATGCGTAAATTTTGAATAGACTTATTATTTTCAACTACTGACTCCCAAGCTGCATGAAAATGATCAAATTTCGCAGGTAAACAATTCAATATTCTTGACATAATCCAATTATCTTTAACCTCTTCACCATTTGACTGTAATTCTTGTGCTAATCCATAAATTTTAAAAATATTTTCAGTAACTGATTTTAATTTATCATACTTGTAACTGAAAAATTTTTGTTGTAACATAGCAGTTGATTTTTGACTTTTCTTTCCATAAAGTGTTTCCAATCTAATTATCATTTCATTTGCAGATTTACAATTTGAAATTTTCAAAGCGATTTTCTCATCAACATTTAAACCAATTATTGCTTGAGCTTCAATATCCTTTTCAAACCATATTTTAAAGTTTTGATCATTCTGATTTGGTTTAGCTTCAATACCCAATGTAATATTTAATAAATTATTCATTTTCAACAATAAATACAATTTGAATTTCCAAGATATATAATTTGTTTTTCCATTACTCTCAGAATATTCCATCAATTTATCCAGACTTAACTTGGTATCCATTTCTCAAAAATATTTTCAAAAAAATTAATTATTATTATATCAGTAGCCTCCTGGGCCCACAACCTGTTGTAAATTTAAGAATAAATTGTGGTGATAAAATAAGAATTAAAGTTTTATTCAGACTGAACGGATTAAACAAACCAAACTGACTAAACAGACTGAACAGGCTCAACAGACTGAAGAGACTAAAAAAAAAATCAAAAGTACATAACAACATACATAACAACATAAAAAACATAAATTAATCTAAAACAAAACACTAAAATAATTAGAGTTGCTTATAATTCCCAACACAAGGTAACCTTGAGGGATCATGGTACGTCCGGGTGGTTACGCATAATATGTGCGTAATAGTATGTGTTAACCAAAACCCCATCCGCGTGGACTTAGCCTAAGGCGTTGGCTGTCTTTCATTTGGACAGAATATATAAGCCACCGTCTTGAGACTCCATATGATTATTGTTTCGAATATCGTTTGTAAGTGTTCAACCCCTGTTCAACATTGTGTTGTTAATCAGTTGTTACCAAAGTTACCCATGGCCCACTTGAACGATAGATGCCTGTAAGTTATGATATAAATCAACACCTTTGCTTCTAAGAGATGCGACTTATATTTCTACAACCACGTCCTGTCACAATCTGAGTCCTTATTCTAAATCCTCAGCTCTACCAATTTCAGGTTGTGACAATATCAACACCATCGAAGTCCCCAACAACAAACATTATACAGGTCTTGAGATCGTTATCCAAAAGTTATCATTGATTTAATAACCTATTACTGATAACTTATCAATAATAGCTTATAAAATGCTGTAACACAAACCAAATACATCAATCAGCATACAAATTTCATCAAATTATTAAAAAAAAATTCCAAAATTTTAAAAAATTAAACAATTAAATAACTCAAAAAAAATTAGCAGCTAACAACAACTTAACGCAAATGTGCTATTATTACAAAATGGAGAAAACAACAAGAACAATTTGAATAGCGCATGGTCACAATCAAGACAATTAACAACATAAGAATATAAAATATTTTCGCAATCCCATAAAGGGGAAATAGATCCCAATAAGTGATCATACGCATGCGTCATGTTCGCTACATCTTCTTTATAATTAATGTTAGGTAATTTTTTAATAAATAGAAACTCGCTCAGGAGTCTCAAATTTTTGTTATCTTCTGTATCGAATATCATAATGAAACCATTATTAAAGTTAAATATATGAATGTCCATGTTTAAAATGGTGTTCTGCTAACGCTGTTTTGTTTTTCTTATTGATATAATTACTACCACAATCTAGTCTATGTTGATTAACTCTTTTAAGTAACCGTTGCGATGTTTGACGTTTGACGTACGTATATTCTCTCACAGTTATGACAACGAATACCATATACAACATTCGTAAATTCATCAATATATTTCTTATCTTTAATGTTTGTGTATAAATCTTCAATTTTTAATATATTATAGAAAGTCACTTACTTTATCGTTGTTTTGTTAATTCATATAAAGCGCTTTGATCAATTTGTTACTAAGTGTTTCAATATATGGAAAGTCGAAAAATATTGTATTGGTAATTGTTTCTCTTAAGGTGTTGCTCGATCGACCAACTGTTGCCTTAACATCACTAATTAATTTGTTTGTAATCAAATTAGGGAAATCACTGTTCTTTAGAATAGTTCAAAGTTTATCTTCGTTATTCTACCAAAACTTTTTATTAGCAATAGAGAAAACTCTGTAAAGCAGATTTCCAGCTATTGGTATTTTCTTGTTGTAATGATCACTAGAGAAGTAATTGTCTATCCTCAAGAGAAACAATTACCAATAAAAAATTATTCATGTTTCCATATATTGAAACACTTAGTAGCAGATTGATCAAAACACTCAATATGAATATACAAAACAACGATAAAGTAAGAGTGACGTTTTATAATATATTAACAATTAGAGATTTATACACAAAAGATAAGAAATATATTGATGAATTTACGAATGTGGTATATGGTATTCGTTGTCATAACTGTGAGAGAATATACGTAGGTCAAACATCGCAACGGTTACTTAAAAGAGTTAATCAACATAAACTAGATGGCGGTAGTAATTATATCAATAAGAAGAACAAGTCAGCGTTAGAAGAACACCATTTTAAACATGGACATACAGGGATGTCCCGAAATTAGGGGGCAATATTTCACCGGTGCATAATAGACCACAAAATATGAAGAAAAGTTCCTATGATTGTGAGTCGTTAAATGCTTGATAAGGATGCTACGGCCCTCTGAAGCCGGAATATGAACAACAGTTTTTTCTTGATATCTCCAGGACCGTTTGTGATAAAATCATGAAATTTGGAACAACAGGTAAACTTTTGATGCTGCATCAGCTGATACAAACAATTTGATGTGGTAGGTGCATAAATTTTGCTCTAACTTTTTTGTGTGTTAGTTTTTATGACTTTTGAAGCAAAAACTTGAAAATTTATTTTATTTTACTCAAATATGGTCCTCTTGTTATGTCTCGATAGGATGCACCGTTTTAGAGAAAAACGAGTTTGAAAATTATCTTACAGGTCGAGCATATATGAAGACTATGATTTTCTCTAACTTATGGGGTGTTATATTGTGCATGTTTGGTTGAGTCATTGTCTACGCAATGGAATGTCGTTCTACATTGCGCTAAAATCGGTCAATGAAAGTCCAACGTCAGTTCGCAGGACAAATCTCAATACAAATTTCCCATGACCTTGTGGGCCAGAATTATAAGAATTCAACTTATTGGATCAGTAAAGTTACCTCACTCACTAAATGCACTGCAATATTTCAATTTTCTTCGGAACCAGTTACCAGAGTGTTAAAAATTGCAATTTTAGCGATATGGAGCTCAAGCTCATATTGCAAATGACGTGAGGAATTGGTTAGGGAGACACTTTCCTCGTAGATAGATAGGTCGGGGTGGTCCGGTAACGTGGTTACCCCGATCGTCCTACTTAAATCCATTTGATTATTATCTGTGGGGGCGTATGGTGCGGCGAATACTATTCGACAAAATAATTTCGAAATTTTGCGGTCATCACAAGTAGTGAGACCTCGTGCCAGATTATGTCCGCGACAAAATGGGAATTTGTTTGAACAGTTTCAATGGAGATGTTGTCATTATAAACTTTTAATCAATTTATTCATTGAAAATACATTATTGACCTCAACCTAACAATTATAAATTTCCTTAATTTATAACCTCACTTCCATGTTAGTTGCTAGTAAGCTTGCTTATGAAGAATTGGCGAACCTGTTCCCGTGATATTGTTACCACCTCATGAATAGAACGTATTCTCATTGTGCTGGGATTACAGCTTAGATGGAGACATATTGTAACCCAACATATGCATTAGGGACGCGAATCCGTAATATAATACCCTGTAACTTAAAGAAAATCATAGTGTTCAGATATGCTCGACCTATAAGATAATTTTTAAACTCGTTTTTCTCTAAAACGGTGCATCCCATCGAGACGTAACAAGAGAACCATATTTCATATTCCGGCTTCAGAGGGCCGTAGCATCCTTATCAGGCATTTAACGACCCACAATCATAGGAACTTTTCTTGATATTTTGTGGTCTAGTATGAGCTGGTAAAATATTGCCCCCTAATTTCGGGACATCCTGTATATTTAACTTTAATAATGGTTCCAATAAGATATTCAATACAGAAGATAACAAAAATTTGAGACTCCTGAGCGAGTATCTATTTATTAAAAAATTACCTAATATTAATAATAAAGAAGATGTAGCGAACATGACGCATGCGTATGATCACTTATTGGGATCTATTCCCTCCTTCATAGGATTTTGAAAATATTTTATATTCTTATGTTGTTAATTGTCTTAATTGTGATCATGCGCTACTCAAATTGCTCTTGTTGTTTCCTCCATTTTGTAATAATAGCACATTTTTGTTAAGTTGTTGCAAGCTGCTAATGTTTTTTGAGTTATTTATTTGTTTAATTTTTTCAAATTTTGGGAAAAATTTTAATAATTTGATGAAGCTTGTATGCTGATTGATGTATTTGGTTTGTGCAACAGCATTTTATAACCTATTATTGATAACTTTTGGATAACGGTCTCAAGACCTGTATAAGGTTTGTTGTTGTGGACTTCGATGGTGGTGATATGATTGGTTAGAATTTACAACGAGGTCACTTATTAGTTTCATTTTATTTTTGTGTTTTTGTTTACTGTTATCATCGTTGTAATTTTGTTACTATATGATATATTTTGCTAATAATGTCACGAAACTGTAGGCAAAGTTGTGGTTTTCTTTCCGAATTTTGATTGTCCAACTACCTGATAACGTTATTTCTAAGATTAATTAATATGGATGAAAATTGGTTATTAACATCAGTAGAAATAAATAGACAGTAGATAGGTACGGGAGGTTCTGGCCCAAAACTTCACCAATTTATGGCGCCACCAGTATCAAATCGTAATTAAATCGGTTTTTTTGTTTAACCGCTAGATGGCGCCACCCACTGCGGTTTTTGTCTCGGCTGGTGCATGTCTTAGCTAAAAGCGCGGTAAATTTGAATATCAGCCCTCCCGGAGGAGTAGCGTGATGAATTTAAACATCAGCCCCAGTTAGCGCGGTAAATTTAAATATTAGTCCCATGGTATCCCCGCACGATGGTGTCCCCGCGCCATGGTATCCCCTCGCCATTTGTTTTAGGGTTAACGTTTTATTATATTAATTTTTTGGAGACCATATATATTATGTAAAATAATATACCGATATTTAAAAGATATCAGTAAAAATAATAAACACAAATCTATTGAGAGTAGACATAAACAAAATTCACTTAGAGTGCTCTACGATACGTCTAGCCCCCACTCTTCTGATATGGTGGTCAATTTGAATAATTTTGGTTAGTACAAATTCAGCTCTGTTCTGTGCCAACTATTTTTTGCTACTATGGAGGTGCTAGTTAATATCTTACAAATAAAAGACAATATAATAAATAATATTTTCGATGGTGATTTTGTATTGTGGAATCTTGAACAGTTAGAATATTTAGATGTTAAATATCATCATTTAGAGATTACAAAAATTTTCATCGTTGTTGAGCAACTTTTAATTTGGAATGGTCCGATAGAACAATATTCAAGATTATTAATTGATAAGTGGTTGAATGTTATAATTGAATATCACGCTACTTTACCGCAAGTGCCAATAGACGTGATGGCACATATTGGTTATTTAGAAGATAGTGTATTGAATTCTATTAGTGAAGAACAATTATACTTAGATTTGGAGGTTCTTTACATGCTGCCGATAAATTTTGATCACTTAGAGAGACCGAATTTAATTGATATAGTTGGAAGTTTGATAATGAACGGTGGTTGGCAACAAGAATTTGCAAATTTTCTAGTGGAAAAATGGAATGTAATAATTTTTGAGAATAGAGATGAAAGTTTTTGGGAGGAATAAGAAAAATTGTATTTTTAATTGAATTGAATTTTTAATAAAACAGCTGAGATTTGTTTACATTTTTTTTTTAACCCATATAAAATTCATAATCATTCAAATAATATACAAGGTTAGTCATATGCAAGATAATAAACAAAAATCTGTTAAAAAAATTAACCATATTGTTCGGTTGGTGATTGATTGTCGGACATTTCATTATCAACTTCATGTTCCATTTTGTAAGCTTCAAATTTTAATGTTTGTGTCAGTGCCAAATTTTCCGAAATCCATTTTTTTTCTAATTGCTCCAATTGTTGATAGGGATAGAATGATTGAAAACATCTTGACAATTCTAACAGTTCATCAACGGTTAATTCTTTCAATGTATCGTTTAATAAATAATAAACAGACATGTTGGTGGTTTGAAATCTAAACCTCTAATAATTTGGATTTTCGTTCAGCCACTTTTTTATTACATAAACATGTTGGATTGCACAATAATTATTCTGACCACCTGTATGATGATGATGATCACTATTATAATTTAACATTAATTTTTTCATATTCGGTCCTTCATCTAGGTCTCTAATAAACACGTCGTCAGGTAGATAGTTTGAAAGAAATTTTTTTTTCTCTAGTCCTTTTACAATCACTATTTTACATTTTTTAATTGTTCTTTTAAGAATGTTGTGAAATTTTCATATGGTTGGATATTGATATTATTGTTTGGTGACGTATACCATTC
>JAZBGX010002508.1:0-12680 GCA_037414775.1 Zonitis immaculata | reverse complement strand
TGGCGCAATTTCAATCTGGCAAATTTCCATAAATCACGCATTCTACAAATTGAACCAATTATAAATAGAACCGATTCTGGAATTGGCGCAATTTCAATCTGTCAAATTCTATAAATAACGAATTGTTATTGATTATAAAATTGCACGAAATTCAAATTAAACCAATTATAAATAAATATAAGAGTCGATTTTGAAATTGGCGCAATTCGAATCCGTCGAAGTTTATAAATAACGAATTCTGATTGGTTATAATATTGCCGAGAATTCAAATTGAACCAGTTATAAATAAGTATAGAGTCGATTTTGAAATTGGCGCAATTCGAATCTGTCGAAGTTTATGAATAACGAATCCTGATTGGTTACAATATTGCGGGGAATTCAAATATAACCAGTTATAATAAATATGTATATTGTAGACCACGCCAATTAAAAAAAATTCCAGCATTGAAATTATCTAATTAATTATCAAATTCGTCAATTTATTTATCGATTAATTATGAATAATTAAAAAAAAAACAATAATAAATGTCAAGTGTCGAATTTTTTGAAATAACTGATTTTGATTGGTTTAGAAAGAATTTTGACAATTTTGCATTAAAAGAAGAAAAAAAAAATTAAACAATACAGATAATTTAATCAAATAGATTAATTGAATAATAATTGAATGAATCAAAGACCTTGAACTGTAAACTTCCATTATCGTAATTATTGATAATGATTTTGTCTTATATAATAATTTTATTTGTATTTTTTATTTCCAGATCTACCATCATCAACCCTTGTGGTTGTTTTATCAACTTTTATTACGTATGGCATTCATATACAACAATAATATATTACGGCATTGTCCGAATTTAATACGCATGAAATACTATAATTTTTTAATTTACAATTATCGTCTGTCGTCATTACGCAGACAATTTTGTCGTGATTTGAAAGAATGGTCAATAATACCATGGATAACAATCGAACAACAATTAAAACAACAACAAATCAATTGAATAATACAAATAGTTGTGTCAATATTGATGATAATAATTGTGGTAGTGATGGTGGTGATGAACCCAATAATAATAACAATAATAGTAATAAACTCGATAAAAAAGAAACATCACCATTAATTGATAATAAAGCATCATTATCGCCAATTCAAATCGTTCATCATGTACAATTTGATAAAACTAAAGAGAATCATGATATAAATAGAAAGAGTCCTATTTGTAGTATTTCGGATTCATCATCATCATCATCATCATCATCTTCATCATCATCGAGTTCGTTAGAATTGAGCGAAGCCCGTCCACCGGATGGTGGTTGGGGTTGGATAATAGTAATCGCATCATTTATAGTTAATTTGATAGCTGATGGTATAACATTCAGTTTTGGTGTAATATTTGTTGAATTTTTAAAATATTTCGGTCAAAATCGCGGTACAACAGCATGGATTGGTAGTTTATTTATGGCAATGCCATTATTATCAGGACCAATAGCTAGTTTCTTAACAGATCGTTATGGTTGTCGTAAAGTAACAATATTTGGTTCAATATTAGCATCAATTGGTTTTATAATTAGTTCACAAACAAATGATATAATAATATTATGTATAACATTTGGTATAATTAGTGGTTTTGGTTTAAGTTTATGTTATGTAGCATCTGTTGTTATTGTTGCATATTATTTTGATAAGAAACGTTCATTTGCAACTGGTTTAGCTGTATGCGGTAGTGGTATTGGTACATTTTTATTTGCACCAATTATACAATTGTTATTACAAGAATATGGTTGGCGTGGTACAACATTGATATTGAGTGGTTTATTTTTGAATTTGGCCGTTTGTGGTGCTTTAATGCGTGATTTACCATGGACATCGCAGAAAATGAAGAATTTAGCTAATCAACGTAAATCGAAACGTAAATTGAAACGTAACAATAAAAATAGAAATATATCGATTGATTCGGTATCAATTAGTAATAGTACAAATACAGCTAGTTGTTTACAACCAATAATTGAACAAATCGATGATGATAACAATGATAATAATAGTGATGATCGCAATAATAATAATAATAATAATAGTCAACGTTTACATTCGTCATTAGTACATTTACCAACTTTTATAAATAATGGTGAAAAAGTACCAATTGAAGTTTTAGAATTATTATCTCAACATAGAAATGTTTATAACGTTTTATTAACAAATTATCCCAATTTAATGACACCATCGAGAAGTTTTAGCGATTCGGGACGATTAAACGAAACAAAATCACCAACTGAACAACAACAACAATATAAAGAGATTTTATGGTGGTTGAAATATAATAATGATAAATCAACTGAACATAATAAAACAAATATTAAGAATAATAATAACAATAATAATAATAATAATAGGAAATTGCCAGCGAATTATTTGAAAGATTTACGTGTCCATCGTTTATCAGTAACATATCGTGGTGCTATGTTAAATATACATCGTTATCGTTTAAGAGCATCATCATGTCCTGATATTTATCGTAATTCAATGACAACAATAGCAAAAGAGAATAATCAATTTATAAATGGTATATGGGATTTTTATGATCTATTAATTGATATGTTTGATTTTTCACATTTTTCCGAACCGAAATTTCTATTATTTGCAATATCAAATTTTCTATTATATACATGGTATGATGTACCATATGTTTATTTGACTGATAATGCAACAACATTGGGTATATCTGAAGAAGATGCATCATTATTAATATCAATTATTGGCATTATCAATATGCTAGGCGAGGTAATTATTATCTTATTTCAAAATTACCACCTTTATTAATTGTGTTGTTGTCCTTGTTCTTAACAAGAACTAGTAATCTTCTATTGCAATTCGTTGTCAAGACGACGATGGTGTCGTTATTTTATTATTATTTACAATATGGCGTCATAGATGAAAATTTTATAACCTCATTGTTTTGATTTTAGATAATTTTGGGATGGGTTGGTGATCGTCCATGGGCAAATGCTGGTATAGTTTATGCTGTTTGTATGGGTTTATGTGGTGCTATAACAGCATTAGTACCATTAATTAAAAGTTATTTATCATTATGTATTGTATCGGGTGCTTTTGGTTTTTTTATAGCTGCCAATTATTCATTAACATGTATTATATTAGTTGAATTAATAACTTTGGATCGTTTTACAAATGCTTATGGTTTATTATTATTGGTACAAGGTGTTGCTAATTTAATTGGACCACCATTAGGAGGTAAATATACTAAAAAATTTATTATCACTAAAATGAATTGATTTCGATGAATGGAAAGGTCAATTTTAAGTTATCTTGTACAAATTTCACTATAAAAGAGGTTTTGATGATAATAAATTATATTTTATTTTAAAAATTATTTCCAGGTTGGCTTTACGATATAACCGATAATTATGATTTATCATTTTATTTGGCTGGTTTATTTATAGCAATGTCTGGTTTATTATTAATTATATTACCATTAGTTGAACGTTATAAACGTTTTATAATATGGAAACGACAAACATCCAATGAAACAACAATAACAACAGAAACTTTCGATGATGACGATTTTAATAATACAACAACAAATGGTAATAGAAGAAGAAAACCAACAAAATTACATACATTTCTATCGTCATGTTTAACAAAAAATAGTGTTGTTGTTGTTGATAAACAACAAGCAACAATAAATGATCCTAGTATTATTTAAATATGAATATGGATTTTGGAAAAGGAATAATGTTTAGAATATGTATATACAGGATGTACCAAAGTTACTCGGTACTATATTGCGGTTAAATTAGTGAACTTGTTGGTAGTTATCCCTGCTGATTGCCAATATAAAAACAGAGACAGTAATTCAATGAGTTACTTTCGTACAGTCTGTATGTATGTAGAGTTTTAGATAGATTTTGAAAATATTAATTTTTGTATTTGGTGATTGTTTTCTTTTTTCTTTGATTAGATTATAGGGATATTTTGTTTACAAATTAATTAGAAAATTTTAAAGGGATTATTATGAATACAATCTAATTGAGTATGGTAGTAGAAAAAATTTTAGAATTATCCTTAAAAACCAAGTAAATTTCCAATCTCAGGTTAATTAATAATAAATTAATAAATAAATTATAGGGGATTAATAATGATAGTTGGTCGATTTGCCTATAATATATTCTTTCCCTTTTGCCTTAACTTAGTAAATAGTGTTCGTCGATTGTTGTATAAAATTAAATAATAATAATCCCTTAGTTTAACTAAAATAAATAAATAATAATAACAATTGATTGTTGTTATTATTGTTGAATAAATTGAAAGAACATAATAAAAATCGGTTTTATTTGATTCGATTGTAAGCATAGCTGTGATCCGCTATTTAAAAAAAACAAAACCTGTTTTTATTTTATTGTTTTTCTTTGGAAATAATTAAAATTGATTTTTATAAAATTTATAAGTTTCACAAATAATTTCAGTATTTACATTTAGGAAATTTTGATCAATAATAACAGTATCAACTTTATGTATTCTTATTATTATTATTATTAACATTATTATTACTATTATTGATATAAATCTATAAATATTTGTATAGTTGACAAATAATTATTATAATCGAATAATAATAATGTTGGTCGATGATTCTTAAAATAATATGCCTTTTAGATGTCGGAAATATTTAATTGATAAAAATAGTTTTGGTGTGCAATTTTCTTGATTTGAAATAATCAACTTTAAAAAAAAAATTATTCTAGTTTGAGTGAGCATTGTTCAAATTTAATCGAAAATTAATTAAATTAATTAATTAGAAATGTAAATTACTATTGTATGAAATAGGACTGAAAATAAAAATTATTTCAACAAACAAAAAAGTGGACTTATTTCAAATTGCCTGATTTAAAATGAATAATTGATAATAGAGATAACTTTGGACCATGAAAATATCAATGAGAGAGAGAGAGAGGAGTTGCAATTGGGCCAAGTTTATATATCGATATAAATTTGGTGGATGCGCCGGGAAATATTAAAGCCAGCTCCATGGATTGATATGAAACAAAAATGGAAAACAGCGCACTACGGTAGGGTGAGATGGCGAAAAAGAATGGCAACTTCCAGGTGAAAGACGCGGAGTTACTGGCTTTGAAATGAATAAAACATATTCAGAGAATGCGTTGATAGATAGAGAGACACTTTAGAGAAGGGTTGAAACGGCGAAAATGCCGCAAAAGAAAAAGTAATGAACAAATGTGCATAATGGTCGAGTATATTAAGAGTGGCTGGCTGTGGATCAAATCCTGAACCTGTTCTAAACAGTTCTGGACAAGCTCATCAAATCTTTTAAAATTAGTCCAGAACTGTATAGTTCTGGTTCTCTGTTCGCGGATATCCAGAACAAATAATAGAGTAGTTGAAGACCAGTTTCGGACTATATGTATAATTATTATATAATATCAGTTGATTATCTAAATTATTATAAAAGCCAATAATTATGAATAATTAATGTTGCCTTGTACTATTTATCGAGAAATATCCAATTTATGTGAACTGATTTTAATTATTATCAGTTTATAAAATTAATTTGTTGTTATAAAATTAGAACAATAAAAAATAGTAATCGATACTCAATGCAGAACATAGTGTACCGATTAATTTTGTTTTGATTTATCTTTTGAGAATATAGAATTTATTTATTCATTTTATTTTATTGGCTAGATATGTAATTGCAATAATAAATAATAGTTGGATAAATATACCGACTGATTCATTCAACAAATGACGTGGCGTAACGGAAGGAGACATCCCGTCCCTCCTAAGAGAACTTTTGAAGAACTTTGTGCGGTCAATCTTTCTCCTCTATCGACCCAGTTAATATTAAATTAATAAAAACACTTCCAATCAGTTTTTTCCAATAAAAATAGCAATCGATCTTTGAATTGATGATAGAGCAAATATTCAAAATGTCCACCACTATCATCAATCGTTCGAATGGAGTACATTTGTCTATATTAATAACTTTTCGGTTGTTATTAGTACTTTTTATCTTTGACATAGCCCTGTGAGAGAAAGTCAAGTAGAGTTACATTGGGAAATTATGCTGGTCTATCGATACGGATATTGAGAGATATAAATTTTGTCTGGTCGCGAGAGTTCAATAAGTCGGACATCTGAACCACATCGATCTTCGAGTTCCCAAATTAATATCGTTATTAATATTATAAAAACTTTCAATACTCTATTCTATTTATTTGGGTAATCACAATTGATAAGAGATATTGACAATGAAATAGTATAAGAAATTATTATTTAACACGTCGTTTCAAACCAAACCAAAAACCATTTTCAGCTGTTAAACTGAATTGTTTTTTACTAATTTTTAGTGGTATTTCCGTTTGATCGATTGGTATAATTTCGAAATTTCTTAAAATATGAAAATATAAAGTTTTAGTTTCTAATAATGTAAATCTTGAACCGATACAATTCCTTGGTCCTGAACCGAATGGTATATAAGTATATGGTTTAATGTTTGATTTATTTGCATCATTGAAACGTTCCGGATCGAATTTCTCCGGATTTCGATAATATTGTGGATCATGATGTAGACCATAAATTGGTAATGCTATAATATCACCTTTATTTAAATATAGCGGTTTTTCGTTTGGTATTGTTGGTTCGATTGTGAATGGTTTTGTACAGACACGTTCAACAGCAGCAGCATTAGGCCATTTACGTAATGTTTCCGATATCACCATATCCAGATATTTCATTTTCATTAGACTTTCATAAGTTAATTGGCCATTACATTCATTAGCTACTTGATCGATTTCTTGTCGTAAACGTTCTTGTACATCCGGATTAGCACCTAATTCGTAACCCATAAAACACATATTATTACCAACTGAATCGAAACCAGCGAAAAAAAATGTTAACGCATGCGATGTTATATCCAAATCGGTAATTTCTTTTCTTCTAATCGTACTCGATTTAATCATCTCCGATTCTTGAACAATTGCAAAACCTTCGTTTCGATCATCCTGTACATCGTCATGCTTTAAACCGTTTTTACGTGCTTCTAATAATAATTGAATCATATCAGGTCGAATGATGCCATGTTGTTGACGATGTTTGATATTTTCTTTGATTAAACCGTAAAAAAATTGACCAACTTTCTTAGGAAAAAAACCAACACCAAATAATTTGAATATTTTCGGACATATCATAAAACCGACTAATTTCAGGATCGTCCATAAGCAAGAGATATCCGTAGCAGCTTCGCCCATCAAATAAAATTCATTATTACGTTCTTCTAATGAATTACATTGCACACCGAACGCAATCGAGGCTATTACATCATTTGTAAATCGTGTAAATGTATCTTTCATTTCAATTTCAATAATTTCTCGATTTTTATCCAGTAAATATTGAACGAATCGTTGGGCATTCTCTTCCATCAATACAAACATTTGGCGCATTTTGCTGCTTGTAAAAGCTGGACTTAAAGTTGTCCGCATATCATGCCATTGTTGGTCTTGAAAAAAATAAATAAATAGAACAATTAGATTCAATAAATCGAGAATGGCAATTATTTGTAATTATTTACCTTTAAGAGCAATAAGATTGTTATTCCAAAATGGATCAATATCGTCCGGTATAAAACTACGACGATTCAAAAAATGATCAAAGTCTTTAACGGTGATTTGTTTAATTAAATCCGGATCTTTTATAACTAAAGTTGGGATACTTATCGGATACATTCCCACATATCTAAATAATTTATGATTCAAATTAGAAGAAAGATAACAGAAATTGATTAGAAACCTATGTTCTGGGAACAAATTGTAAACGTATTGGACTAATCCAGCAAATGATGTCCGTCTAGTTATATTACCCCAACTATCACCAAGTATTGGATATGGACTTGTTTGTTTAACACCACGATCACTCCAATATTTATATGGTTTCATTAAAACCCAATAAACTAGAATTAAACTAGAAATCAAGAATAACACCCAAAACATTTTTATATAGGATTCCAAACAAGGTATTTATTCAAGAATGTTCCAGTTTCACGATTGAACATCCAACTAAAATCTGTCCCTTATCATCTTAACAATTTATAGACAATTTTCTGACTATAGACGATTCGCTTTCTAGAGAGTACGGGCGAAATGAACTATTCGAGCCTTTCAACACAACGCAACGCACCGCCATAACCAACTTAAAAAACGACCGCGACAAATATTATTATTATTATTATTATTATTCAAAATTTATCGAAGATTAATAAAACTGACTTGACCTAAAAACTAATCATGGACTATAACCATATTAATGACTAATGAGTCGTTGCAATTAGAGCATGTTTAAAAATAGATAGCAATTTGGTGGATGCGCCGGGAGATATTAATCAAAAATATCTATATGATTAATTGGAATTTGGAGTAATTTATTTATATTAAAATTTATACAATATTCAAATAAAGACATATGTAAGACTGAGTACTTTTGTATCGAATTGATGGTTGCATAATCAAATTTTAGCTTACAAATAGAAGAAATGACTATTGGTAGTTGTCAAGACTTCTAACTATATGGTATCGGTGATGATGTATCAAGGCGATGCTTGTATGAAAGAAATTTTATGAGACAATATCTTCAAATAGTGGAATAACAATTTAGGAAATATAGAACCGGTACGGTTATGCCCAAAGAATTGTAATATCCGCTATCTGCTATACAGACGATCTATGATCAAATGTTGTTACCAATCTGTCGTAAATACTTTAGTAAACGAATAAATAACCGTTGGTTCGGAAGAAAAAATTGTAAATAAAATCGGATTGAAATAAACATTTGGTGGATGCGCCGGCGGAATAAGTTTCTGCACTATTTCCACCAATTTTACCACATAATTTTGTTTAAAAATTTCTTTGCAATTTCATAACAAAAATTACGCAACAGTCCATTCATTTCCATGATTATCAGTCGAAATAACAGCATCATTACTTGATGGAGTGTAATTTTCAATTGCGTATCGACACGTGTTGAATTTGTTTTTAAAATTTATTATGTAAATATATAAAATGATATAATTGTTGGTTATTGTTGATAAACAAATTAGAATGACAACTGTTTTAATGGATAAACGCTTTATTTTAATAATTTCTATACAGCGTGTGTCCCGACGATGCGACCACAATTGTTTCAAGGTCGCTACTCGAAATAGAATGGTATAATTGGATAATTTGTATGTGGATCTTTGTTATTTTGTACCACGTATTTTCTTTCTATTTTGCACTTGATTTTTTTTTATCATTTCAAATTTATTATTTAGTACTTACTTATAAGTTGTTTATTACCAATCAAAATGATTATTATTTTATCGAATGTAATTTGAAATTTATTATTTGATGCGTAGTTGTTTTTTATATTTATTCAGTCGCACTTGAATGACAACAACCTTGAGACTTAATAATAAGTAAATATAATTGAAAAAAATCTATAATTAGTTTAATAAACCAATAATGATTATTTTATTATTACAAAAATAAACAATTACAAATTTTACAACATGAATAAAATTTTTATTATTTAACTCGTCGTTTCAAACCAAACCAAAAACCATTTTCAGCAGTCATACTGAATGATTTCTTATTGAGTTTCAATGGTATTTCCGTTTTTTCAATTGGCACAATTTCGAAATTTCTTAAAATATAGAAAAATAAAGCTTTAGTTTCTAATAATGCAAATCGGGAACCGATACAATTCCTCGGTCCCGAACCAAACGGTATATAAGTGTATGGTTGGATTTTTGATTTATTTGCATCATTGAAACGTTCCGGATCGAATTTCTCCGGATTTGGATAATATTGAGGATCACGATGTAAACCGTACATTGGTAACAATAAAACATCGTCTTTATTTAAATGTATTGGTTGTTCATTTGGTGTTGTTGGTTCGATTGTAAACGGTTTTGTACAGACACGATCAACAGCCACAGCATTCGGCCATTTACGTAATGTCTCCGATAACACCATATCCATATATTTCATTTTCATTAAACTTTCATAAGTTAATTGGCCATTACATTCATTAGCTACTTGATCGATTTCTTGTCGTAAACGTTCTTGTACATCCGGATTAGCACCTAATTCATAACCCATAAAACACATACTATTACCAACTGCATCGAAACCGGCGAAAAAAAATATCATCGCTTGCGATGTTATATCCAAATCGGTAATTTCTTTTCTTCTAATCGTACTCGATTTAGTCACTTCCGATTCTTGAACAATTGCAAAGCCTTCGTTTTGATCATCCTGTACATCGTCATGTTTCAAACCGTTTTTACGTGCTTCTAATAATAATTGGATCATATCAGGTCGAATGATGCCATGTTGTTGACGATGTTTGATATTTTCTTTAACTAATTTAAGAAAAAATTGACCGATTTCTTGTGAGAATAGTTGTATATTGAATGATTTGAACAATTTCGGGCATATTGCAAAGCCGAAAAATTTGAAATTCTTCCAAAAACCGGAAAAATCCGTAGCTTCTCTACCCATCAAATAAAATTCATTATTACGTTCTTTCAACGAATCACATACAACACCGAATGCAGTCGATGCAATCACATCATTTGTATATCGTGTGAATGTATCTTTCATTTCAATTTCAATAATTTCTTGATTTTTATTTAGAAAATATTCAACAAACTGTTGGGCACTTTCTTTCATCAATACAAACATTTGACGCATCTTACTACTTGTAAAAGCCGGACTTAAAGTTGTGCGCATATCGCGCCATCTCTGGTCTTGAAAAAATAAAACAATTAGATTCGATACAAGAACGACGTGTAAACGCAGTAATTCAAAAATGATTCACCTCTAAGAGCAAACAGATTATTACCCCACAACGGATCCATATCTTCCGGTATAAAAGCGCGATGATTCAAAAAATGATCAAATTCCTTAACTGTAATTAGTTTAATCAATTCCGGATCTCTTAGAACCAAAGTTGGTATATTCATCTGATACATTCCCACATATCTAGATTTTAATCGATTTATAATTCTTATTATTATTAAATAAACAGAATTTTATGGAAAAACCTTTCTTTTGGGTGTAGATTGTAGATAGATTGAATTAAATCAGCGAATGCTTGTGTTCTGGCTACATTACACCAATTATCACCGAAAATCGGATACGGATTTGTTTGTTTAACACCACGATCACGCCAATATTTATATGGTTTCATCAAAAACCAATAAATTAGAGTTACGACAAGAATTAATAATAGTAACCATAACATTTTTATAGATTTTTCTAAATACAACGATAAAATAATCGACAAACTTTAGTTTCGTGCTCGGACATCAACTGAAACTCGTCTCCCAACAATTTATCAATTTATATAGCCACCGCATGACGTAGAGAAATAAATAATATCTCTAGTTGTTGACAATGAAATGACTAATTACACATATAATAATATTTAAATAATGATCCTGTTGTTATCATTTGATTGGAGTGATTTGTACAAAATTTGCATTTTTTTTTTTTGATGACACCTAAAAATTAAATCATCTATTCCGAAGTCATGAAATTGCGACAGCATGATTCTCAATTGTATTATCAAAATTTTTTGTGAGTGGAATATAAATATTTACAATTTGTTTTATAATCAAGCAATTCTCTTCGCAATCATAAAATAATAACAAAATTGTTGATTATTTTGTTTACTAGAGACAACAATTTGCTATTTGATCAATCTGATTCTCTATCATCAAATCGAAGAAATTACTAATTTGTAGAATTAATAATAAATATATGTAGACTGTCGAAATTGATTGATTTAGACAAATAAAAATCACATTTTTAATTATTGTATTGTAGAAATGAGAATTATCGATATAATTTTTTGGGGAGCAGTTTTGGTGGAGGCGCCGGGCAATCTTCTGTTATACCATCGAGATTCTAAATTGATAAGGCATCGATATATAGTTCTTCGCGTGCCGTTTTGGTGGAGGAGCTGGGAAATTCTCTGTATTACACCATCCAGATTCTAAATTAATAGAATTATATAGATAGAAATTGATTATTATCAATTATGTAAACCAACTTATAACACAAACCTGCTTTTTTTTAAGTTTGTACTCAATAGAGTTGCATGGCAATTACAATACATCTAATTTCTCATCAATAATCGACACTATAGCTATATAGCAATTGGGACCGCCTGTATCGAAATGATTCAGGAAAGGGCAAATGTATATACTGTAGATAAGAAAATATGATTTGTATTAAAAAAATAATAATAATAATAAGCTGTTATTGGTCAAAACAAGAGAATGTTTATTTAGATAATCAGTCAGTGTCTGATCACAGTTAAAAATAAATTATTATCTAACTCGCGTCGTTTGAATCAAACCAAAAACCATTTTCTGCAGTTACAATAAATTGTTTTCTACTTATTTTTAATGGTATTTCCGTTTTATCGATTGGTATCATTTCGAAATTTCTCAATAAATAGAAAAATAAAGCTTCAGTTTCTAATAATGCAAATCTTGAATCGATACAATTCCTTGGTCCTGAACCGAATGGTTTATAAGTATATGGTTGGATTTTTGATTTATTTGCATCATTGAAACGTTCCGGATCGAATTTCTCCGGATTTGGAT
>JAZBGX010002507.1:0-12683 GCA_037414775.1 Zonitis immaculata | reverse complement strand
CGGCAATCGGTAGACTTGGGTTCGATTCCCAATGAATAACATTGACAAATTTTTCTGAAAAATCTCAAAATTGAAGGTAATTAATGATGAAACAAATTTGAATGAAGAAGTAGGTCAATTGAATGAACTTTGTAACACAGCAAAGGAATTGACAAACACTGTACATTGTCATGTGCTGATGCAACATATTTCTGATAAACAAAGAAAATTGAGGTGGATGTTGCAACGAATCAAAAGCACAACAAATATTCGGTATAAGCGTGGATTATTGGGCAATTTGTTAACCTCAGTTTTCGGGGTCAACGATGAAGTGTACCGAGATATTGATGATTTAGATAAAAATCAACAAGAATTAATCAAGACATCGAATCATCAGACAAAACTGATGTTATCAGCCTTAGCTGAATTTAATCATACAGAAAGCAGAATTGAAACAAAATTGGAAAACTTTAGAATGAAGTTAAATCAAGGCATAGATGCAATAAATGAAATGAACAGATGGTACAGTACAATTGATAGGAATGCTCTCAACATAAAAATATTGGGTGCATATCAAGTGGCTATTAATTATTTAGATGAACTAAATGAATTTTATAGACAATTATTTAACATATTTTTGGGTAATGGCCACATCTATGATTTCATCTCAGTCGAACAATTAAAAGAATTAATAGATAATGGCAATAAAAAACTACCAACAGGA
The DNA here is from genome assembly GCA_037414775.1 of Zonitis immaculata. Taxonomy (NCBI): domain Eukaryota; kingdom Metazoa; phylum Arthropoda; class Insecta; order Coleoptera; family Meloidae; genus Zonitis; species Zonitis immaculata. The sequence continues at coordinate 11,980 of JAZBGX010002507.1, read as the reverse complement.
ATTGAAATTTTAACACATCCTGTAATTAGCACGGCAAAAAGTGATGACACTACAATTCGCGTATATGGTTATTTCCAAATTGCTGAACAAACAGAATATACCGTGATAAAAATAACACCTGTACCATTTCAAAGAAAAAATAATACATTTTGGGCAGTGGATATATCGGATGAATATCTAGCTATTGATTACGATGCTCAACTTTATTTTGAATTAACTAATGAAGAATTTAACGACAGAATTAAAACTAATGATACAAAATTCTTGTGTTCTCCATTAGCAGTTCATCGTATGGAGAATAATCCCAGTTGTTTGATCGATCAGATTTATCAACGAAAAGATGAGATGAATTGTCAATTATCAGAATATCATGTAGATACGTTGACTTGGACAAGATTATCTTTGCCCAATACTTGGATGTATATTACACCAAATAAGATCAAGGTCGCAATTATCTGCGATGGTACTCGAGAAGATGTGAGTTTAAATGGGACTGGTATCTTGAAAATCTCCTCGAATTGCATCATCAAAACCAATCAAAATATTTTGAAACCAGTTATTCGTAATAAGGGGCCGGCTGTTATGGCAGTTTTTGTTAAGCCCTTAGAGTTCAACATCACCACATCACCGATCCTTGGTGTTAATAACATACACAAGGAAGATGTATTTGTTGGGTCGCAATCTTTGGCTAATATTATAGCCAAGGAGAAAATTGTTTCTGATGAATTGGGAGATCACACGTGGCGGTCTATTCGACATCATTCGACATGGACAAGTGTAATCACAACGTTAATTATTTTAGTCGCTTTGTTTGCGATATGGAAGATAATCAGTTGTATACGAAAACGAACTGTTAGGAAAAATTCTACAAAGTCAATTTCCAAACAAGAATTTGAGATGATACCAATGGTCATCACAGCATCATCTCATCAAGAGTCAAAAAGATTGATGAATCAATTGGCAAAGTAATAAACAACACAATTAGTTTATTATTTAGCAATATGTACATAGTGCAATTTCAAAATTTTGGTAAATTGCATTAACTGCAATTCCAATAACTGCATTTTTACGTCTAATAACCAACATTTCTGTCCAATAACTATACTTTTTTGTACTGTTATAGGTTTCTTGCTATTTAGACAGAATGAACAAAAGGAATTGAAGGTACCATTATGGCAATTTGAACACTAAAAAAAACCCTTTCTAATGATATATAAAATAGTAATTACTACATAAGATTTTATTAAAAGATTTTATCCAATCTCTAATTCACCTTAACTGTCCAATAACTGACGATTTACCCTATATTCAGTTAATTCTAGAATCCATTTTTAGTTTTTATTTTTCTCAACAATATTGTGATTGTTTTTATCATTGATTCAGATTGAAGAAATTGCATTAAGATCAAGTATTTTTGATTTTAGTTCTCAGGGGGAGCAGTCACAAAAGGTAAGGATTTGAGCGTGGGGTAAATATAGTATGGTATGCTTGCTAGCGCACTCAGTTTCGTCCTAATGTGCTCATTACGTCAGCAACGAGACAGATTTATGACGCGCTTCGCCTTTTCAATGCAATTTAGCAATATTTGTACTTTAATATTGAAAAAAAATTATAAATTATATTTCGGTGATGGGTAGAAATTTCGAAATTTTTCCTTGGTTGGTAATCTTGTATTCTTGTGTCAAATCTAGTCATATTTGCGTTACCATTACATGGGAAAAGTATAGTTGAAAAAAAATCGTTCAGACAAAAACATACGATATATATTGACACTGAAAAGATTATACAAACAACATGCCTGATTGTGCCGTTTTTGGTTGCAATAACAACAATAGAAAAAAGGAAGCAGACGATATCAAATTCTACACATTTCCACAAAATAAAGATCTCTTGTCGCAATGGGTCAACGCTTGTGGTAGGCAGAATAAAATTAACCTCAAAAATTGTAAATGTTGGTAAGAAATCAATCAAAATACTTGTGTTAAGTATAAAGTTATCATTTCAGCTGTTATTTGCTCCAAGCATTTCGAAAATAAATGTTTAATGATAAGTCTGAAATACAGACTATTGAATGAAACGCCAGCAAGAAGGCAAAGAAATTTGCAGTGCGATGCCGTTCCAACTTCATTCCTGTCTAAAAAAAAAACAGCTGCGTATTCAAGTTCTTCGAACAATCATCCCGGTGAACGATCTCAAAGAACGCAAGCTAAAAATGATTCCAAAATTCGAGAGACCATCATTGAACAAATTTTGTCAGAGCCATTTAATAACTCTTGTATCAAGCAGACAGAATTACAAGGAGTGACGGAACAAGTTAACGAAGATTCTTTAATAAAAATGTATGTAATAAGAATATCATGGGTTTTCGTATTTTACGTATTATTATATATAAGAAATGGTAATATTTTTCAGGAATAACTCAATAAAAGAGATGAGCGCTATGAGAATCAAAATACTCTCACTTGAAGATAAAGTTAAAAATTTGAGAGCACAAAATGCTGAATTAATAAAAGAGAGAGCAACATCAGAGACAAAATTAAATGCTTCACTTAATAATTATTTTACGACCGGTCAGATTAAACGAATACTCAATCCCAATAAAAAATATTTATCGTGGGCTTTGGAACACATTTCATCAGCAATTTCTCTTAGAAGTGTGAGCCCCAAAGCTTACCGATATCCCAGAAAAATTGGTTATCCGTTACCAGCTTCAAGTACTTTGAGAATATGGGCTTCAAATCTTAATCTCAATCCTGGTGTATTGACAGATATTCTTAAACTTATGGAGCAGAAATCAACATCACTAACAAGGAGGCGGCACTACGACCTGGAAAATTCATTTTGGGACGAAATTCAGTATATCAGTAGTACTCCTTGAGAATGTTTTCCCCTTAATATGAGCAAGAGCAATGGTCAGCCAATCCCGAGAAAGAAGCCTTTAAAAATGTGAAATAAATCACATACCACTTATGAACTTATAAAATAATTAGTCATACAAGCGGCGTGGTGGCTCAGCTAGAACTGCAACTTCTTTCGACTTATTGGTTGCAAGTTCTAATTTCATTTTCGCTTGGAAAATTTTTTTTTCGAACAAATTATTTTGAAACAACTACGTTATGTAAAATGATCATTTATTTCTTCAAAATACTTATTTATGGAGACTTATTTTCAAAAATTAAGAAACATTTCGAAGTTTACACGGTGTTTGAATATAAAATATATATTTCAATTTTCTATTCAATCATTATCGATGGAATAAGTGTCAGTTAAGGAAGGATCGTTTTTTTTTTTGTCTATTGTCAATCAAAATTCTAGGACTGTTCATCTAGAATCTATGTAGAACATTTAAAACTATTGCAGTTGTATTTACATAATTATTATATTTCCAGTATTATGTTAATTATAAATTAACTTCTTCTACTCAAATTATGTATATTTTGGAATAATATAATTTATTATTTAAAACCATTACCAATTCAAGCAAAATTATTTATATTAATCATTTATTCAATCGATAATGAAAAATTGAAATATATATTTTATATTCAAACACCGTGTAAACTTAAAAATTTTTCTTAATTTTTGAAAATAAGTTTCCATAAATAAGTATTTTGAAGAAATAAATGATCATTTTACATAACGTAGTTGTTTCAAAATAATTTGTTTGAAAAAAATGTGTCCAAGCGAAAATGAGATTAGAACTTGCAACCAATAAGTCGAAAGAAGTTGCACTTCTAGCTGAGCCACCCATCTGCTTATGCGACTAGTTATTTTATAAGTTCATAAGTGGTATGCGATTTTTTTCACATTTTCAAAGGCTTTTTTCTCGGGATTGGCTGACCATTGCACTTCCTTATATTAAGGGGAAAACATTCTCAAGGAGTACTACTGATATACTGAATTTCATCCCAAAATGAATTTCCCAGGTCGTGCCGCCTCCTTGTAAGTAAAAATGAACGTTTATATTCATTATCGTTTGATGAGATTTATATTTCAAATAAGTTATGTATCGATCAGAGAGAGCAAAAAGTATCTGGATTACACACAAATTGTCAAGTTGTTATGGTAAGAGGGTTATGTGTGTTCACAATGGAAACAACCAATTTTCTACAATTTCGATACACCAATGACAAAAGATATTTTAATTGACATAATAACACACTCGCATCACGCCGGTTTCACTGTAATTTCGATCACCAGTGATATGGGCACGGGAAATGTTTCTCTTTGGTCACAGTTGAATGTCGGGCCTGGAAAAAATTGTTACTTTATTCACCCTGTTGTTTCGAGTCAGAAAATATTTGTGTTCGCAGACGTTCCTCATTTATTGAAACTGGTAAGAAATCATTTTCTTGATCAGGGATTTCATATTGATGGTCAGTTCATTGACAAAAGTTGCATAAAATAAATTATCTCTTCATCAAAAAGTGATTCAAAAATTGCCCACAAGATTCACGATTATAATTTGCACGTTAGAGGAACTGAACGTCAAAAAGTTCGCCCGGCAGCACAACTTCTCTCGAATACGGTCGCAAGTGCAGTGGGATGGTGTAGACAGAGAGGTTTTCTCGAGAATATGAGCTGAAGAGAAACGAGTGAATTTATTAAACTCATCAATGACTGGTTCGATGTTTTCAACAGTTAGTTTGAATGTGGTAGTCATGTAGGACTGAATGCATTTGGTGTTGATTTGGAGAAACAATTGATAATTATTAAAAAGACATCGGACATCGTTTCCAAAATGACCGTCGGTAAACACAAGAACTTGGTACCTTTTCAAAAAGGAATTTTATTGACTAAAACTTTATTGATGGCATTGTACCGATATTTACATCAAAGTGAATATAATATGGAGTATATCCTGACATACAGACTTACTTAAGATGTTCTGGGAAACTTTTTTTCTTATATTCGCGCCATGGGGCAACAAATAATCACCCAACTCCCCTTGATATAGAATATAGGTTGCGATGGTACATTCTTGGCAAACATTCACTTGCAATATTCTCACTAAATAAAAATACCGAAGAAAGTGCGGAGCCTTGTTTACTTGATCCGTTGCAAATGGAGAATGAACATTAGGATGATGAAATCTGTTTATCAGGAGAATTTTCCAACAATGTTGTTTCAGGCAGCGAAATTCAGAAACATTCAATTCATTTAGCTGAAGAAATAATTTTTTCCGAGTATACATTTCAAAATCCAGATTATGATTTAGGTGATCCTGATAATACTACGGATCATACAAAGCTATTGAAATTATTGAACAGCGAAAAAATGGCTAATACTATTTGTGATGAAGGCCTGAAATACATCGCTGGATATATAGCTCAAATATTTGAAAATTAATATCCACATTTGAATTTGGGAAACCTAACTCAACATATTCGTCTGGGTAGGGTTCCAGACTGGATTGAATTTTTCTCTAGAGGTAATCTTATAAAACCCAGCGATGAATTAATCAAACTGGCCCATTTAGTTGAAATCGAATTTCAAAAATTCCATCAGAATATCTTCTCCAAAGAATGTAATAATATTCTTATCAAATTGTTAAAAGAAGTGAAGGCAGCCTGTGCTGAAACTTAGAAAATATTTCCCGAAGAAATATTAATATCAGAACATCCGACCAGCAATCGGAAGACCTGGGTTCGATACCCAGTGAATACACGAGACAAATTTTTCTGAAAAGCCTCATAATAATTCATATAATTGATTTGGAATTTAAATTATATAATTGATTTGGAAGTAATAAATGCTTCTATTAGATTTAATACATATATTATAATATATAATTAAGAGGTTTCCAATATTTAATATTTAATAAATAAATATTAATCAATTCATTCCTCAGATAATAATATCTACTATGGTATCACAATTTGGCAGCGTAGTAGAACAGGTTGTTCATACTGTCAATATAAAGTTGATACATTTAAATAGTTAACAATCGTTCAGAAAGATATGTCGTTATTCATAGTTTAGTGGTCAGAACATCCGACCGGCAATCGGAAGACCTGGGTTCGATATCCAGTGAATACACGAGACAAATTTTTCTGAAAAGCCTCATAATAATTCATATAATTGATTTGGAAGTTAAATAATATAATTGATTTGGAAGTAATGAATGCTTCTATTAGATTTAATACAAATATTATTATGTTTGATTAGAACTAGGACATTTATCCGACTGCGGCATGTGAATAGGAAAGTCAGTTTTGAAAATTGTAGACGTAAATAACAAAAAAAAAGCACAAATTCACCAATTGAAAATATTGTTTGAATCTGTCAATTTCTTATTATTATATTATTATTATTCTTATTCTTATTGTTATTATAAATTTTTATTATTGCCTTTATTATTATTACTAGTATTATTATTAAAGTATTTTCTTTTATTTTACTAATTGTAAGAGGAGATATCAATTAATTTTTTATTATTTATTTATTGTGTATTGATTATTCAACAATTTGTTGATCACTTATTTGATTTATTTATTTATTTATTTGTTTTCAAAATTCAATTATATTTGGGCTTCTAGGGAATTGTTATTCATAATTTTAAGCAAAATCTATACTATCTGACTATCTGCCTCATGGTAATATCGGGCGAGACTCTCGTTGTTGACGTCACAGCTACCTAGCCAAATGCGCGTAGGCACACTATACTATATTATTCACACCACGGATTCGAGTCTCAAAGCACTATAATGAAAATTTAGAGTAATTTTCCAACTTTTTTTGTTCTATAGAATTTTGATGATGATGACTGCTTTTTAGTCTACCCGAATCAAGAACGTCAAAAAAAAAGAATATCATCAACAAAATCAACAACAACAACAAGAACCTCAACAGCAACAGCAAGTTGAAGCTGGTTTGTTCGGTATTGGGGCTGCTGCAAAAAATTGAATAGTTGCATAAACGACGATAGTGATATTTTGAGTGATTTGAGTGAGGTAGAGGTGACACCCTCTCACTAATTGACGGTGAAATACATCGCTTTAGAGAAAGACTAATCAGGCTGAATGAGGAACAAGCCAGGAAAAAGCAAGAAATCAAAACTAAAGCTAGTCATTTGAAAAAAAATTCAATGATCTAGTAACGCAACTTAAAAAAATTAATACAAATGAAAAACGGATAAAATTAATACTCACCAATTTTGAACATATTTTCAAAAAGAGTGATTAAGTCTGATATATACAGCAAAAATGAACAAAATAATGACATCAAGACAATAGTATTGCCTCCAAAAATTAAGAAGCGAGGACGACCTAAAGGACATGATCTAACCGCTGTTGGACTGAAGATGAAAAGAAATAAAACCATCCCAATCAAATTCAAATTGAAGTCTAAAATACTACAAATATTTCATATTATCAGTTTTATAGTGCAGGAAAACCTTGCGCTCACTTACAAATTATTCATTAAGAACCAATCATTCCAGATTAATGCAAGTGACATAAAAGATGAGTTGCCAGATTCTATACTGGGTGATAAAAACCTCGAAAATTTGATTATACCTAACTGATTACTGATTATACATTAATGACTTTTTTTAGATTCATCTGTAGAGTTAGAAGATCTGCAAAATTATTTTACTCTTGACGCATGGGAATGAAATGCTCCGGTCTTCACAATGTACCCAAAATCAAGACATGGTTTCGTCGCTTTTGTCAATACTTAAAATATATAGTACATACGTACTTATCTATATATGTTTATCTTCATATTTCTATTGTAATGAACCGTCCTGGTCACCAGTTGGAATATGAATGGCCGCTTCGCTGGAGGTACGCAGGCGCCGGGATAAGCCGTGTCCGCCGAGTGCTGTGGGACAACAGATAAGACGAAAGATATTTAAGCCGAAACGATCGACCAGCCGGGGATTGAGAATCCGACCCCTGACCTGTACTTACTGCCGTGGCTCTGTGGCGACCAGTATTATTCCCGTTTATTATATTTTTCCTGCAATTGTTTTATTTGTTATTCTTGCGGTGGCTTGGCGGCGGCCAGGAATTTTGTATATTCGTTTTGTGGTTTCCTGCTGTGGCTCGTCGGCGATCAGGAAATCTGTTTATTTGTTTTGTATTCCTGCGACGGCTTGGTGGCGACCAGGAACGTGTTTGTTTGTACCGTGCTTTCCTGCTGTGGCTCGTCGGCGATCAGGAATTCTGTTTGTCTGTTTGCTGTAATCCTGCTGTGGCTCGTCGGCGACCAGGATTTCGTGTGTCCCGAAGTTAAATCCAGAATCCCGTTTTTATTTTCTTTTCGTTCCAGAACCAATTATTTTTATTCTCACTTTCATTTAGAGTCATTTTATTTATTTATTTATATTATTATTTCTGTATACCGTTTCGAATTATTTTTATTTTCCTGTTAATAATTGTAATAAATCTGTAATTGTATTTGTGCCGTTTTAATTCTCGTCTTGTTAGACGAGTGGCGCCCGAGAAAACCCGACATCATCTTCCACCTATTAAATTAACAAAATCTACCCTGATTTATCTCTGGCCAGCTACAACCCGAGCAAACTTCGTTACACTATTTTTGTTAGAATTTTTGAATTTATTTTCAATTAATTATTTGAAATCACAAAAATTGGATGATTTTTGTTTTTATTTAAATTATTATATACACGACGTTTCGTTCCTAAATTGAAACTTTTTCAAGTGTAATTAATATTTGTTCAATGTCAATCAAAATATAAAGAACAAATGAATAAATAGATTAACTAAATTAAGTAGATAATATTACTAATAGGTTGGGTGCCCATCGGCAAAAAAATTTCTAATAGATACTCTCCCCAAACTTCTTGTATGACCGAGTCTGACACCGTTTTTCTCTGCGACTTATTTGGTTTTGGGGCGTTTGCCGTATAATTTTTCCGAAACATGATGTTTTGCGACATATTGAAATTTTATAGATACTGTTTTTTTTTTTTATTCAATAGCTTAACAATTATATCTAATACGCGAAAATAAAATTCTCTGACAAGTAGCATGGGACAATCAAAATGTCTAACGGCTCAAGCTTGACGGAAAAACGACTATGGTAAATTTTATTAATAACCTGCTCATTTTCTCAGTATCCTTTATTTGAAAGGTGTCTGACGACGAATACGGGTCGATTTACCTGTCTGGCGCATCAAAGTTGACGGTTCCAGGAAATCAAAAAAATTATACATAACAGTTTTTTTTTGTGATTTTTGTTCATTAAATTGAATAAAGAGTCCAATATCCAAGCTGTCTGACGTTGAAAGCGGGCCTTTTACGAGAAAATATTGATAAATGATTTTCAAATCAAGTTTTCTAGGTGCGTTCGAGTATTGCGTTCGTAAGTATATTTGGAGGCCAAATTTGTTAATAACCAGCTGATTTTTCCACCATAGCTTAACAAAAGTACATAAAATTCAATTTTTCAATTGTCTGATAAAATTTTCAATCTGTCTGACGTCGAAAATCAATGATTAATCATTTATACTCAATTAATTATTTATTAATAAGCAAAAAAGATTGAAATAAGTTATTGTTTCTCCCTCGAAATAAACAATTGAGCATCAAGTTCAAGAAATTTAATCTGGTAACTCTATTCTTCCGTTTCATTCTTGTCCCTTGTCCCGTATACAAACAAAAAAGCTGATTCGTATTCATTCATTTATCGAATTAAATTGAATTCTAGGTATACGAGAAATGCGAGTAACGAATACATTTTGTAAGTTACGATTCGATACTTCAAGTCGATCGTTGTACCCGTTACTCGGTAACGAATACATACGGTTTGCTAGAGCTCTAGTCTACGGTGTGCCCTTGATTAATTATTGTGCTCGCGTGCTTCAAATAATTGTATCAAAATGGAGTATTTTTTGTGTAAAACTACTAATGGTGAAGTTATAAAACTTACGCCACATATTTTGAAAAAAATGTGAATTATTTTTAAAATCACGGCAATATCACAAACATAAATTCAGTGATGTTGTTTTGCTGGAGAATTGTGATAATGAATCTTTTGGCTACCACAGTACGTGCTACAGATTGTTTTATGTTGGGGAAAGTATTTGATCCATCTGGAATCAACCCAACTTTGACGTTGAGCAGCGGTGTGGCATGGGATAACTATGACCGTTTTGTTGATACATTCTCTGGAAAAGATAATTTGCACGACATTGTAGGTATCATGTACAAAGATGTTCCGATGGTTAATGAATTACGTAATCTCACTATCAATGAACCAGCGAGCTCTTCGTCAGTGAAATGGTTTCAATCATACTTGAAAGATAGGAGACAGGTCGTGAGGATTAATAGTTGTATATTCGAAGAGATTCATGTTAAGTCAGGTGTTCCTTAGGGTGGTTGTCTATCACCTCTTCTTTTTAATATTTACATGAATGATAAAAAACTCAATCCGATTCAGCCACTTTCTGCTTTTTGCGGATGATTTGAAGATTTTCAGGCCTGTCGTCTCTCTCAGGGATTCTTTGGAGATACAAACTGATTTGAATTCTGTCAGTGATTGGTGTGCTGCAAATAATATGCTGTTAAATATTAATAAATGTAAGGTTATGACATTCTCACATAGCAATACACCTATGAAGTTTCCATATAAAATCGGGAATATTACATTAGGAAGGGTGAGTGAGGTGAAGGATTTGGGAGTGATATTTTATGCGAAATTGACATTCGGCTCACATATCTCTCAGATAATGAGTACCTCTTACAGGACACTTGGAAATATATGTCGGATGTCTAATGATTTTACCAACCAAACCTCCCTCAAAGTACTTTACTATGCTTATGTACGATCCTAGCTTGATTATTGTTCTGTGATTTGGACGCCCTCCTATAGTACCATAATTGTACGATTGGAGGGTGTTCAACACAAATTTCTCAGATATGCTTCATTCAAATTGAAAATTTCTCGTCAAGTACACGATTACACATCTATATTAATCAGCTTTAATCTTCTTACTCTCGAATACCGAAGAATTTATGTTGATTTGATTTTTCTATATAATTTATTGAACAATATGATTGATTCTCCATATTTACTTTCACTCTTAACATTCAATGTTCCTCAGCTCACTACTAGATTTGTAAAGCTATTTTTCACCCCCACACATAGGACAAACTATATCAAAAACAGCCCTATATATATAGAATAATGGACACGGCCAACGCAATCCCTGATCTTCAATTTTCCAGTAACCTTCATTCTTTCAAATTTCAAGTCTTCTCTCACCTCCTATCAAAACAGCAACTACGATAACTTCTTAACTAATAATGATATGTATTATTATTAGTGATCATGTGAAATTATGTTTATTTTTCATATTATATAATAGGCTTTGCCTGTGAAATGAATGAATAAATAAATAAATAATTCGTTGAACCGTTCGAAAACTGGCCTTGACTCCAGTTGTCGCTTTAATTTGACTAGCTGTACCTCGAAAGTTGGAGGCTTCTCTCAAAATGGCACGCCGATCTCTTTCGGTTGTGGCCCGAGCTGTACGACCCTTTTGATTTCTTCCATAATTTTCAGGATCCTTAAAATAATTGTTTATCACTCTAGCACTTCTTTCAATTTTTTTCGCAATTTCACGATTAGAATAATTTTCTTTTTTTAAAATATCAATCTTCGCAATTTCCTCACTCGTGAGTGTTTTTCCACGAGGCATTTTCATATGATACTATTCATATCACAACAAAATTGTTTACACGCAATATTCCATAACTGCGTAGATACGTACTTTCATCTGTTGAGTAGACAACACATATTTAAAATTACTGAGGTTATCCTAGTGTCGCACCTGTTGGCGCCTTATATCGACTAAATGCAATTTTATAATAATTCATACGCGTGTTAATGGAGTTACCCATATATATGTTCGAAAGGGAGTAAATCGAATTTATAACACATTATTTTTCCGTATTTCATCAACAGGAAACCATTGAATTAGTATGACGCTATCCAAGTGTCGCGGTCTGTA
>JAZBGX010002506.1:0-12685 GCA_037414775.1 Zonitis immaculata | reverse complement strand
TATATATATAGATAGACGATATATAGTACGACGGCATTATTTATGTGCCAGGTTAGGTTGGATAATGTGCCACTTGAACTCGAAATCTTATCCAGACTAGTAGACTAATCTAAGCATCGTTTGGTATTGGCAGATTCATTAACTCTAACTCTAAGCAATTTCATTTCCTCTTACTTTAATATCGAACATTATTATTGAAGGGTTAAATTAGAAAATTGTAATTTTTCTCGATTCTATTCTAAATGATGATTTTATCGATTGGTTGATATATTTGAAAAATTCGATGATTAATTATGGAATTTTTGGTAATAAATCAGAATAGGGGTGGGGTTGCGTTTTTTTCGCCCCTCCCCCCAAACACGACTTGACTCTCTACATAATTATAAGGATTTTAATTAACTAGAGGATTGGAGACATTAATCATTGGGGTGTTACTGATGAGTAATCAACATATATAGAATGCAAACGGTTTCTACCCTCTCGCGCTATATAGAGCAATGAATTGCGGTTATACATACCTAAAATTAATTTTATGCAATTGCTGAATTTGCAACAATTCAACTAGAAATTTACAATTTTAATTAAAAATACGAACAAAAATTAGAAATAATAATAAAAATATAGTGGAACATTTAAATTTCGATTGGATTTAATTGCATCTGCAACTGATATTTAAACCGACCCCTTTCTCTCTTTGTCTTTATCAAGATTCGATGTTAATCCTAAATTGTGCATTGTTATAGCTGTTGGAATTATAGAATTTAGTTTAAATCAAGGTGGGTTTCGCCTACAGTATTCAAGGCCTTATAGTCGTTCAACTCGCCTTGCCAATTTAAACTGATTGAAATTTAGATAAATTACTACAACGGTCGAGATTAGTCGGATTAGTTGATTAACTTTGAATTTGTGTAACCGACAACAAGACAAAGTAAATGTATAGAATTTCTATATATAAACTATTTATTAACAAACAAAACAAAACAAAATATTATATAGTTTGATTGTATATTTTCTTTAACTTCTATAATATAGAAAAATACGTTTCCATTTCCGTTAGATTTTGATTTGAAGGAAATGCTGGAGTGGAAATCATACGGAAATTGGTTTCCATTATAAATTTTTTTTTTTTAAATCGAAGTGTAATTGTGAAGTACATGGTATAGGTGTTCTTCCTCAAACTAAAAGCTACAATATTATTAGTGATTTCGACAATTGTACTGCAGTATGGCAGGATTGCAGGATTCCATGACAGAGATAGAATGATAGTTGATAGAAATTTACAAAAGAGAGATAGATTGAGCCTTGAGCCGCATTGCACTTATATATTGTAGAATCAACGGTAGTGTGCACCTTATTGTGCATTGATAAGCTTCTCTACTCCACCAAGACCAAATCAACAATAATATCGTACAACTAGAATTCTGTATGTATAGAGGAGTCATTACAATTACAATTGTCTGACTTGCTTCAGGCTTGATTCCATTTATTCTATTTTTACGGATTTACGATCCAACAACTACTCGTTCAAGTCACCAGTATTAAGTAAATATTTATATAACATAAAGGTTTAAGTTGTTGTTTGTTTAATTAATATTCAAATATTTAATTTTGTGTTTATTCTATAATTTTTTTTCCTAACTAATAGTTAGATAGGTAGATTATTATAACTGTTCGGATGAGGGAATATTCGCCGGCTGATTTCCAACTTACCCACGTACTTCAAAGCTATAACTGCACTTTACCATATGCTTTCCATCATCAAATTAGAATAGTGCTCGAAACGAAGATAAATTTTCAGCGTACTACACAACCGTATAATACGTATATGCTCGTTATAAACATACATTTCAAAATTCAAAGAGAAAATTGCATTCTACTCTACTATTTATTTATTTATTTATTTTTACAACTTCTATTAATTTTTATAAAGCCCATACTTTGATGTAATCAATTTTGAAAGCTGCATCAGCGTTTCCTAAATTCCATGTTGGTAACCATTGGTTTCTACCATGCCAAAAATCCGTTAATGCTCTAGTCGAATTATTCCACCATGGTTTGTTGCCATTCGAATTGACAGCGTCATCTGGAAAATAACCATTAACTCCACCAATAGCTAAATTGATAATAATAAAAAATTCTTGATCAAACGGTGCCATTTTCGTTGCACCTTTCCATGGATTATCCAAATTGCTCGTATTCAAATCACCCAATTCCCAAAAACCACCATTATTCGGTTGAATTTCACCAAATATCGCATCATCTAAATACCAAACGATACGATCTTCAGACCATTCCAAACCGAATCTATGATAATCTAAATAATAGTCACCATCTATAATTGAATTTCGTTCGAAATGGGTCAATTTATAGAAATCATTGTAAATATTTGGTCCCCAATGTAAACCGCTATTGATTTGTTCAATACCGATATTTCGATTGTTTTTATCAATTAAATTCAAATTACCACGACTTTCTATTAGATTTATTTCACCAGATGATGGCCAATTGGAATATTGGTTGTATCTAGGCAATAGCCATATAGCTGGCCATAACCAATCACCTTTTGGTAGTTTTGCTCGAACTTCTATTTTACCATAACGCAAATTGAAAGAATGCACTGTACGAATTTTGGCACTTTTGATTGGATTCAATATATGAATATGGTTGCCGGTACGTGAGCAACCGTACCATCGACCTTCTGTACAACTGATAGAAAAAATTGAATTTTATTTGTAGTACTTAAGAGTTTGGTTTACCTGTCGACTGGATGATTTCCATTGAGATCGAGTGTACCGGAATAAAGGAAATTTTCACCTCTATCATCGGATAATAAAGTCGGTTCTATATGTAAAATGCCGTTTTCAACGAAACTATTAGATCGATTATTCGTATACCATTGAAATTCCCAATTCTATAAATAACAGAAAATTTTCATATTTAAATCGAAAATTCTATATTTATAACAACTGACACCACCACCAGATAAAGTTTCTTCATGATTCCAAACTCCCAAATCCAATCTATCGAAATTATCTTCGAATATTATTTGTTTAGAACAAATTTTTTTCGGTGCATGTGTACCACTAATTATCGTTGAACTCGGCTGGCATTCACATTCGGACAAATTCACAAGAGATAATAGAATGATATTCGCGAATATTATCTCGAACATTATAAAAATCTAGTCTTAATTGATACTAAAAGTGTTGGAATCGATGAATATCGGTCGTGACTGATTGTTGTTGAGCAATCATCCTTTATTCCTTTGAAGGCTATTTGATGACCTCATTTTATAAATATTAGCGAGAACAAGCAACATTCTATAATTAGATTCGTAGAATCATCTCGTTGGGGATTTATTTGCTTGAAAGGATATCGATGTATTTGAAAAAAGGCTCTTATTGGAGCCTACCGAAAAGGTATTTTGTTATATCGGATTGTCAATTTGAAGCCTTCATTATCCCTTATTTTAATTTATTATAAGTTGGATGTTTTTTGTTTTATTTCAATTTTTTTTTTTTTTAAATCTCATTATTAGTGTTTCTAGTCGTTTGATTTGGATTTGTGTGAATTCGGTCATTAGATTCATGTTGATTCAAGAGAGCCAGCCTACGAACATGAAATTCGCATTTCGATGGGTGCCTTTAAGCCTATTATAGCGATAGGCGCTCGTTTCGAGCGCAATCAACCGCCAATATCCTCTACTATCTAAAAATGATGATCAACAATTCAGATTAAACACATTTCATGTCATAGAAATTGAGATGATATTTTATAGAATAATAGAAGTGAATAAAAAAGCGTTTGCGTTTTTTTTTTTTTCGTCGAGATGGTGTTAGAGTCGAACAATTGATGCTTCCAATCAGTCGCCGCCGCTACTACCGTCTCATCAGTATATATATACACCCAAAGAAACTAATGGACCAAAGAGTGGCCGCCGCGCGCTTCACTTTCATGTAATTCCCGTCGGGTGTTCGGCGAACGTTTTTCAACTATCTCCGACGGTTATTTCTACCATTTATTCGAGAAACCCAATCTAATGCTCTATCTTACCATCTTTTTATTTTCACCGGGGCGCGCAAAGCGCTCTACATTCTAGAAACGATTATTCTTTTATGTCCGTTGTGTAAAGCACACGAAGCATATAAATTGAGCTGAGGCGTCGAGATGCTGTAATAACAATGAATTTTTTTTTCTTTTTTGAATGATACACCAACTAGTCAAGTTCAATTTTTAATATTGATTTTTATTTTTCTTTTCTTTAAAGATTTCTCCACTTTGTAAAGATGATGAAGTGGAATAAATTCCATGAATTGCTCTCATACATATTTGCGTATACAATTTATAAAATAGATTCTTGAAGATATTCAGCAAAGAATTGCATTTTCAACTTTCCAACAATAACAAATAATTTCCATATTTTGAATCGTATTGGTATTAGATCAGAATTGTTATTGTCCATTTCATTTCAATAGGACCACGTCGCTGACAGGTAGAATAACTTATAGAGAGCAATAAATAAATACTCTATTCAACAATCGAAACTACACGATCACCTTCGGAGTAAAAATATCGAATATTGAACGACACGACATAATTGCTGCAATTTCAGTGAAATAGTGCCTTTGCAATGGAACAAACTATATATGTGGTAAATGCAACAGCTGCATTCTGCATTTTGTCAACTATATAGAATTTGTCGTTGAACGTCTGGAATTTTTTCAACTGTAAAACTGTAAATAAAACAAATTAAAGTTCCAACTGAAGTAGTAGGAGTTCATGTGTGCCCGTACTATTTATGTGAACTCTGACTTGGTTATTATTGGCGTACATTCAGCGGACGATGTCAATCAATTTTTCTTTTTTTTCTTACATCATCGTAGTCGTTATTGTTGGCAATCTCGGATTTTCTCCAACTTGAGAATCTCAATAGACATGAAAAAAGAAAATCGATAATATCCCATTCAACACAACAATAATATAAAAATAATAAAGTATATAGGAATTGATTTGGTGTTCCAAAACGAATATATTATATAATAAAAGTTTAATAAAAATGAAATAAATCTCAATAAAATCGATGTTCAAGGCGTACTTGAATTGTCTTTTCCTATCGAAAATTGTTGAGGCAACAGGCAAACTTTGCCAATCACCAATCACGAGAAGTAGCCCATGTAGATAGACCGTCAGTCATTTGGGTAAATACAACAATATTTCCTAGTCGAAATATTACTATATAATGTAATTATTGTTGTTTTATGGATTCATATTTCATACTTCCTGGATAATTTCTGTTATTTTGGCTTGAAAGTTGATATATTATATAATTGGTATGAAATTTTAAATAAGGCTTCATCCTCCTCTTCAAAGGCTCTTCCTATATATTATACAATGGCGTCTGGTTTGAGTTTTCTTATATTACGACGTTAGGTTAAATTATAATGGCCAGTCTTATAATTTGCTGTATATAGTTACAGATGATAAGACTGGTCAGGGTTAAAATGGCTCTAAGCCGATTGGTCCAAATATGAGACTTGCACTATTTAATTATTGATCAATGAGTCCAGAAAGCTCCTCTAGTTCGAAAATTCGTTGCCAATAGTCAAAAATCCAAAATTTTATTATTAAACATAAAATCTCGAAATTGGAAACTCTCCATTTGGGCTTCGAAACAAATAATTCGATTATTGATTGAGGAGTGTTTTGCGGGTTGAAAAATTAGTGGATACGTCTCTGATTCTTGATGTCATCTAATCATCAATAGATTCTTCCCCTTCTAATTGGGGAATATTCCAGGAATAAACCATATTTTCTTAATTAATTTTCTGATTATATTCAAATTATAACATGTATATTCATATATAATTTGCGGTTTTGAAATGTCCGTTATGCATATATTGTGTTGGTTTGTCCTAGCAAAAAATCAGTAAACGTATGAATAAATTTGATAATGGGTAGCATTTCAAAAAATTTTCCTCATTAAAATTATCAAAGCAATTACAATATATGAACATATATTTTATTAGCACGGATGCGTTCTAATTATAAACACATTGTTCCAACAGACAAAAGACCAATTATTCAGTTGTTGCGAATACAACAATTTTTCTACATATAGTTGTTGCAGTGATTCATTAAACGTTAATTCAACATTATGGAATATACAACGTTATCAATAAACAACAACAATTATGTTGTTTATTAATGTTTTCTTTGGAAATTTCCAGATTTGCGGCAATTGATGGTGAAATAGCAAAACCGGATTTATATATTCAAACAATACACATTTGTGGAACATTAATTGGTTGAAGCGTAATTTCGAAACGACACAAAAGTTGAAAATTTGATAATAAAATTGTCAAGTCTGCTAACTGTATAAAATAGGAAGGAAAAAAAATGGACCATTCCACCACCGTATATATACCTATATATGTATATATAGTTAGATTATCCTATTATTCGAATTTAAATGACATTGCTGTATTAATTAATTATATAACATATCAATTAGGTGCTAGTTGGAAAGTGTGTTTTAAATTGGACACAGTACAGAGGCATATATACACACACACACACACACACCAAGCTATTAATTATACCCGTTTTAATCAATTATATTTATAGAAAATTTTTAGGACAGATTGCTATATGGTGCGACAAATGCAACTGACATCTGATTTGTGAGCTTCAACTTCCCATATTATACAAAATAATAAAATTAAATAATATTCTAACAATTCACACCAAAAAAAAAAAAATACAACAAATTCTAATTATTCATTATACAAATTTTCAAACGACAACTACTCACACTGACTGTACAAGGTGCTGCAACAGGAAAATTCCGACTAGGTAGAGAAAAACTGACTTAGGTGTCATGATTGAAACCGTATAGCACGATATCTTCGATGGTAATCAAAATACAGAGGCTGTTCTTCAAATTTCGATCGTTTGTGAAAATAATCCGCTCCTGCAAGTATATTTTTCAGGTATTTTTATGCGATATTGATCTAGTGGAGCAGATCAAATCCTGAACGTTTGGACAGACGTATGAGGACTTGTCGTTTGTACGGATAAAATTTGACCAGAACTACACAATTTCATTGGTCTATAGTACTCTATTCGCGCTTCTATCGGACAAATAACAAAGTAGTTGAAGAGCAGTTCGGGAGTAGGTCGCTACTAGCTTTCATATTGTCGCGCTCGGAATTTGATCCGCAAAAACAACTCAAGTCAGTTTATCTCTATCTAGTCTGGACTTGGGTGTTCTCTGTTAAAATCAAACTGATACTAGCCCATCATAAGTCATAGATGTGAGAAATTTTCAATATAATATCGCTTGGAATTTCAACTATAGACCAACCATATCGATGACCTAAATTTTTTCGATACAATTTATATTGAATAATCTTATTTGCTCCTCCTCTAGTACATTGTTAATGAAGATAATTGGGAGCATGTCATGGACAATAAGTTGGTTTATTTACTGTGTAACATTAGTTAAGGGTGACTAACTAGTCACGTGACTTGTAATCAGAGAGTAGCTGTTAATTACAACACGTCCAGTTGTTCAGTTCCAAGATTATAAGCTTGGCAAAAGACATTTATCTTTATACCGGAATTGTCCAATTTGGTTAAAGTTCGCAGGCTCATGTTTTACAATTTAAAATTTAAAAAAAACAAAAAACAAAACATACAATAGTATTATTGGGCCAAATTCAATAAATCCCACAAAGCCCGTTTGGGAAACGTAATTTATAATAAATTTATTTGTATTTAATCGAAAAATATTAATTATTACGATATTTATTTAACGGTATTGTTGTGTTTAATCATTGATTGGAAACAAAACAGAACAGTGATAATTTGAAAATACTATGGAATTTTTTTCTGGAATTATAATAGAAGGAATTGTGAGTTGTTGTCAGCTTTATATTCGTTTTCAATTTATTTCCGAAAATTGTGTCGGCTTATAGATTATATTCCGGTCGTAGAAGCACACCCTAAATCATACTATTAGTGGAAAATTATAATTTAGAATATAGTATTGACGGAAGCAATGAATAGAGCGAGCTTAAGCCGGATTTTGTTTGAGAGTAAACTTCCCAAAAGCAAGACTTATTTTTTTCGGGGATCAATTATTTATTTATTAGAGAATGATTTTCTGGCTTAAACGAAAATAGTTGAGCGATTCGCTTCGCCACTATCATGCCAAACAAATGAAAATTAATAAATGTTCTTCTCAATAAAATTTATTTAACATGCAATATCTCTCCGTATATAGTCAGTTTATTGAATTTGCTGCCTTGATTGTTGAAATGATATTTTCATGCATGCATCAATTTGAGTTAAATGAAATGAACGATATTGCCAATATCTTTGATGTGCAGCTTTTGTTTTGTCAATTTTAAAAACAAAAACAACAAGTTAAGATGACAGAGTTGATTTTAAATATTTTAATGCGAGACTATAATTAAAAAGTTATTTTATAATCGCCCACCTCATTGCATTATCGTTTCGATCCCGACATGTCGCATATCGGTTTGCTATCTCATAAATCAGGTCATAACGCTACATAAATCTGTCGTGCACATATAACAGCGACGTACCACCATACCATAGGACTATATAATAATATCGATGTTGGTCCATATATACCCCCGCCAGCGTGCAACTCTCAAACGACACACCATAAACAATGGGTGCTGTTTAGAGGCCGCAACACTCGATTGAATCATCAATCCGAGCGGCCGGATTCAAACTGTTCCGTCCGACAGTCGACTCAAAGCCATGTTTCATCCTTGAAAATGATGGTTGTCATTATATCAATTGATATTTGTAGTGAATTTTTAGTAAATTCTATGTAGAGTTGGAGTCTCATTAATGTTGTTGTAGAAGACGATTTAGGCTGGGCGATGCGTGACACCGACACCTGTTCGACACGACTGCAGGGAGTCTTATTTAACGATGTGCCATTGTATGAGGTGGGGGGGGGACCTAATGGGCGCACTATAAGGGCGAGATAGCGTTATCTGTCAAGACCACGCATTTTCGAGGACCAACGGTCTTTCAAAGACTTTCTTGTAACACCCCATTTACGTCTTTACACACACACACACACACACACACACAATTTACTATCTGTCTACCTAAACTATAAACGTGATTAATTATCCGTTATTAGATAGAAATCCTTATCGATATTAGGATATAATTATTAATTAAAGTTATTATAACAATAATTTCAAATTAATTTTATTATTATTAATTTGATGAGATTGAAAATCGATATAGAAATGTTATTTGATTTTCTGGTCAAGCGTAACGCACCCCACTGGTCGAGGCAACGTTTATAGTTATGGTATCGTTTTAAATTGGTTGCCATATTCTATCTATGTGGCTTTATTATAGTTGTAGTAGTAGTAGTAGTAGCGTTTCGGTTGGACGAATGACATTATTTTTAATGTTGTAATAAATTCATCACGCTTTATGAGCTTATCATTTGGGGGGAGATTACTCCATTATCAATATATACATACAATAGAATACATATATAGAGACATCGTATAGCTTTATTCTTTATCTGATTCCATAAACTAATTGAATTTGAAGATTTTCAATCAATCTAAATCTAAATAAGTATCGTTCCAACGTATTCCAAATGATTCTGTACTGTTGAGCTGTTGTACTGTGGTTCCATGGTTCTAGTTCTCTGTTCGCGGATATCGATAATCTATATTGGACTTGTTTAGTTTCAAGTCGTTATTTATATGTTGGAAAAATTCTAGAATAAACGACCATCCACTGAATTAAATACAATAAATACGTCAGTTGGAGGAACAACACATGCGTATAAGAAATATTGTAGGTAGCTGGTATCAATAGGATTCCAGACAAATAGAAATAATGGTAGTTTCCATATCTAACAAGAAAAAAAATAATAATAATGAGAATCGATATTTAGTAGCGATAATGGTGGAGGCGCCGGGTATTCTCGCCATCAAACCCTCCAAATTTCGATTTAATGAGAATAAAATAATAATAAATTAATTAATATAGACTTCTATATTGATCATTCTATTTGTTTTCTCTGTTATAACTTGTTGTCCGAACCAAATCTCTAGTTCTTTCTACAAACAATTCTCGGTTATTGTTTTTTTTTTGGATATTTATCGGTTTGTTTTCGTTCAACTTGGCTCTATACCACCAAATTAAGCAACATTTAGTTATCAACATTCTCTAAAAAAAAAAAAAAAAAAATAGATCGATTGATTGTGGGGTTTCTCTCTTCATTTTTCCCCTCTCTCCTTGTTTTTCTCATACTAAATTTCTTTCTCTTATGTCAACACATCGCTCCTCTTTTCGTAACAATTATATGTTTCAAATGCAGAAGAACACTCGACGTTAATGCTTTTCTCGTGTTATTCTTTCCTGTATACTAAACAAATGAAGCAATAAATTTTGGAGATTGTTTGACCATTTTTCCGCATTTTTCCCCAAATTCCCTTAATGGTTCGTTTGTATCTCGATATTATTTGAATGACAGATTGGTGCATGATTCCATTGTTAATGGATGCAGTGATAATTCCTAATAATTATTAATTGAATCTATTGGATTATTTAGCTCAGTTCAACAATATAATTCTGTATATTCGATTAATTGTACAACTAGTCAAGCTTCCAATTGTACGTAAATATAAAAGAAATTCTATTGGAATGGCATAAACTTTGGTTATACAGTTGGAATGAATCTAATTGTAATCAAATCTAATTTTGGTGAGATGCTGGAATTGCGGATAGTTACGTTTGAATTCATAAAATGTTTATACAACGTATAAACGGTAATTAAAACATCTGTTTTGAGACCTGAAAATAAATTGATGGAATTCCATGTTTAAAGTTGATATTTCAATGTTATAATTTTAATTTATTTAATTTTGTTTAGTTCGATATGAAAAAATTCGAAATATTTAGATCCAATAGTCTCAATAGCCTTTTGTTTTATTAAATTGCTTGTCCATATTACCGGTTCTTAAGAATTCCTAATAGTAGCAGCTATTGATAGAAATATGAAATTCGAAAGAAAGTGAGAATCTGAAGCATATATATTGGCCGTCGGGTCCAGGAATGTGGCCCTACATGATATAAGCATTGTCGTCAATGGATTTCTATATAAATGAAAATACACTCTTGGAGAGTCTATATATATATATATATATATATACTTGGCAAAAGCCTCATTCACCTATTTATATTTGAACATAAATTTGAGCACTTATCCTATTTATGGCAGTATATTCGTTCGCTAGGCACTACAGCATTTTTAATATTGTTCCATCCAATTCCATAGACGGTCGTCCTCACAGGCATTCGTTCCTCACTTCGCAGGTTTCTTTATTGCCCGGAAATTGCTAGAAATGATTCTCTTGTATTTGCGCTACTTGTAGCAATAAATAAGATTTTATTGACAGTGCTTTGGAAACGTTAGAGAACGATAAATAAGCCTAATTTGATGAAGGCACGGATTTTAATGCGATAATTTAAATTCTACTTTATTTGTACGTAAAAATTTCTTATCTAACCAACATGAATCAATATAAGTATAGTAAATCAAATTTGTAATTATAAATTCACCACAATTCCCATATTTGTCGTTATACAAAATAAGATTTTTCAGGATTTTCTGTCTCCTCCATTCTATCTGTCGCTTATTACCTGTTCAGTTTTATTTTATTTTCGCCTACTGAATCATCATTAACAAAGTCATGTGCGTAACAAGCAACAGAAACGGCTGATCCTATTTAATACCTAATTATAAAGGTTTGTTATTGGAGATTTTGCATTTTTGATTCTCTGTTCAGGGATAATCCTTGGCGCACGTCGGCCGAAATCCTGTCAAGGCTTAGTTGCGAATCAAGCACTCAAATAATTGCGGGTTCGTCATTTCACCAAAACACCCCAATTGCAACTACATATATACCTGATATTTGATGTCGCCTATCCCCAATAGACAGGAATAGGTTCAACTCTCCTATTCAAATTCCATGATGAATTAGATTCAATTTTCCACTCAAAGATCGCTTTGTTGCCCCTTTTTTTTCCCTCTCGTCTTCGTTTGATTATTGAAGAGCACAGACTGTGCTTAATGCAATAAAGTGTTTTTCAACCTAGAATAAGTAAGATGTTGGTAAATGAACTGTGAAAAGCTGGCTATTGTCCAGTTCATTTATTTCACATCTGCACTGTCGATCTCTTTGCAAAGATCGACTATATGGACAATACACCTGGAAAATTTCGTTTCTGTGCAATTGGTCTATATATAGCTATCAATTTTATGCATCTTATGCCTAATCACATTATAATATGAATAGAATGGGGTGGATATATATATATATAGTATGTAAATACCGCACTATATGACAGATTCCGTAGTGTTTCCTTCATAAATATTAATTGGAAATTAAATTGGCGCTAATGCTGAATTAATTCGACTAGAATTCATTGTGTGCCAAATTGACAATGTTACAAGACTTACAGAAGAATGTTGCATAACTGAACAATATTAATGACACATTCAAAGTCTGTCGGCTGAATTAATTCGAACATTGAATGCAAAATATAATATAATAGCCGGACTTTACAAGAAGTGACAGCTTTCCAGCTATATAGAACTAAAAAAAACAAA
>JAZBGX010002505.1:0-12689 GCA_037414775.1 Zonitis immaculata | reverse complement strand
TATATATATATTTAAGTTGGAACAACAAAAACAAGAAGACGAAGAAGAAGAAAAAAATAAACGACTCGAAAAGGGGGGCCCCGCTATATCTATCTTTATTTCACTCTTTCATAATATAACTTCCAATAAGAATCACCAACAACACAATACTATAATACAACAACAGGTTACCCACCTGAATATTATATAGATATAGAGAGAATGTTTTAGAGTAGAGTGCTACAAACTCGGAACGGTTTAAAGTTTTTGTATTCAGTCGAGTACTGATTGTCTAATAGAAAACGACCAAATATTATCAATTATTATTATTAATTAATAATTGATAATTGTGTATTTTTCTTGTGAATGGCATTTGTGTTTGTGTTATGCGTGTTTTTATTTTATTATTGGTTAAGAAAAGGACATGTTCCAGTTATTAACACAACAATAACCACCCTTAAATCAGGGTGGTTTCATTTACTACAATTTTATTACCTAACAAAACCCTTAGTGCTTCAATAACCAAGAACTATAAAGATACCGCCAATATAGAGATGTGACAATTGTGCTGGAATTATTCTCTCAAGAAAATCAGTGACTTTCTAATAATAATAATAATAATAATCTTAATAATAATAGGTAAGAATTTAACCCTTTTTTGTTTTAATTTTAATCTACTGATATAGTTATTAATTTTTTATTTTTAAAGTCAACTTTCTAGAATCCTCGGAATAATCCGGGATTAAACGACTATTATTTCGTAATCATTAATCTAATTATTTAATTTAATGACAATTCCACTAACTCCCTGATTTAATCATAATAATTAAATTGAAAGAAAAAAAAATTATATAATTATTTAGAAGACACAAAAATTATTATTATATCAATATTTGTTGTCTTATCTAATAAAGTAGGCGTTGATGCTGTGTTGCCACGTGAACTAGATAGTTGAGGGCGTTCAAGCCGCCATCTTGTCGGCGTCTTCTCAACAATTCCAACATAAGATATAACCTTTCTTTCTACTTATCAATTATATTTGTATTTATTTCGTATAATAAAACCATAATCTATATAAGTATAGAATAGATACCTATATAGTAATAAAAAATTTACAATATTTTTATTCCTATATTAAAATAATAATTATAATGATTGTTGTCGACAATATGTCATATGTCATTTAATACAAGTTGAATAAATTTAATTTGCATATATAGTTGCTACTATAATATAACTAACAGAACTGGGCGTATTTTGTATTGAACAATTTTGTTATTTGTCTATTCAAATAATAATTTACATAAATTGCAACTATTTTATATAATAAATAATTTTTTTTTTCAATATATCTCATCGTAAACGACAACAAGTGGCAACATTGTAGTTATTATGAAACTATTAATAATATCTATACAGTGTGGCGCAAAAGTATGGAAACTCCTATAGGTATATGTTTTAAATGGCTCGTAATATAACACTAAAATTTGGTATTACTATGTTTATTTCCATCGCTAAATCATATTTGTTATCGGTATTGTTGCCAAATTTCGTGTCTTCTCGGAAACTATCTCAACTGTCTTATTTTAAATAGAACACTCTGTATATTTTGACATTTTTTGCGTTATCGTCACTTAAATGAAGCTCACGAGTAATTTTCAAAATGTTGAGACTCTACTTTTTGACACCACTTTAATCTATGTATACCAGTTTGCTCGATTCGGATCTTCTTACTTCAAAAATACTTCCCTGCTGTCAGTCTTCCAAGTTATTCAGCTTACAATTAGTTTTATTAACAACGCTTTTCTAATTACCTATTTAAACCTGTGGATCGAGGTGACCATTTTGTATGACTCCTCGTCTCCCTATCCATCTCTCGGCAAAAATGTTTCTTGAATATCACCTATAACTTGACCATCATGATGGGGTGGAGCGCCATCTTATTGACGCAAAGCGTGATTACTTATAGATAATTTCCGCTCATATATACCTAGTGAGTTTTTGCAGTTCTAGTAATTAGTACCTATAGTGCCTACTAATTAAATAGGATTAATATTAATTATTGATTATAAATGGGGAAAGTTTATGTTAATTAAAAGTAGGATCAATATACTTAGGTCATGGAACAAGTGCGTTAGTGCCAAATGATTAATTTAAGTACAATAATAATAATAATAATACAGGTAACAGTCACTGATAACAATATAAATTCAGTTTTTTTTTTGTTATCAAGAATGAAGTGTTATACTAATGGGATTACAACTCACTAACGAGTAGACTTAAGTATAGAGTACGTTATATCAAAATTGTTCGAAATGAACAGAGGAAGTCAAAAATATCACAATATACCTACATTAAATTCAAACTAAGGAAGTTAGTATAGTTTCCGGGAAGATGAGAGATGTGGCAATAATGTCGATATCAAATACGAATTTGTCATATAAATAAACCTAGTTATGCAAAATTTCAATCAAATACTACAAGCAATTCAACAGATATTTGGGTGTTTCCATACTTTTGCATCAGGCTGTATATTAGGTTTTTTTTTTTATTGTCACACAATGACCGGATAGGTCGAAAAAGTTACGAGGCTATCAAAAAAGGCAAATGTTTTTTTGTTTAAAAAAAAATTCCTTCTTACAGAACAAAAAAATTAAACTTTTTCTAAATCCCGTCATTCTAGTTTGGGTGCTCCCATACTTTTGCATCAGACTGTATATAGATTATAGTTAATTGAGCAATATTGCAATTACATCCTGTATAGTTTTACCATTTTTAGTTAAAATTAATTAAAATCGAAGACCCAATTTTGTTGTGTAATAATAATTTTTTGTTTTTCTGATTGAATGAAAATTTTAGTGGGCGTTATCATTTATCGTCTGACTTGATAATTATTATAATTTTTTGTTTTGTTTTTGTTGATGGTGATGTTAGAAATATTCAACAAAAGGCTAGGTAAAAGTTTAATTGTTTATTCAACAACACTCCGGATCTATTTGTTTTACTATTATACCGCTCTATTGACTTTAGAAAAAAAATTCTTAGAATAGAGACGATGTTAATAGATTTTTTCTCCTTCCTTTCTATTTCAACAATATTTTATGTTGCTATATTTGTTTTTAAAATAATATTGAATTAACTATACAATGCAAGGTTCTTTTTCTCCTTTTTCAAATTATATTTTAATAGATCAGTCAAGGTTTATTAATAATTCCTTTAATTATAAATTACAAATAATTATCAATACATATACTAAGAATAATTAAAATTGCGATGCACGATTATTCAAATTAACATATTTATTTTATTCTTGTAATTAAAACTATGATTATAAAAATGTTGGGAACAAAAAATGGAATTATTGCGTAATTGCTGGATTGTTTCATCGGAAATTTGCGGTTGATTAAATTCCAAAAAATAACAATACGACCCAATAACAATGGTAATAAAAATAAAACTAGTCTAATCTATAAATATTTAATGTTATCATGGTAATTTCATTTAGAATTTTCCATTAATCATAATTTGCTTGATTAAAAATAAATAATTAAAAAAAAATACATGAAAACCAAGTTAAGCTGTCTTCACACTGATTATTTATAGTAACTTTTATCGTTTAATAGTGTGAATTTCTATTTGTATTTATCAAATATAATTTAATTTCAAAAAAACAATGTCGGTGAAAATTTTCATAGAAAAATACTTATACAATATACAGACTGTCCGTTCTCAAACTATCCCCTAGACTCTATAGACATATCTCAAAACCTAATCGGAAAATCATTTTGAATGTAACGGTGCGAAAATATACAAGGTGCTCCATTCAAAAGGAAATACTTTCGTTTAATTGCAATTGTTTCAATTCATACCCTGTGTATGTCAAATAATAATTTTTCGGTAAGTTTGATGACCTGTCTCCAGTTGTCTTGAACAAAAAAAATCGAATTTGCTCGAAAACGACTCAAATTTCAATATAAGGCTGTGTTATACAGAGTGTTATTGAAATTTGTCTTACAATTAGAAGTTGAGGTGACAAAATCATGAAAATTATCTATAAAAATAGATAGATAGACCAAAATTTCGAAACAATACTCCGATTAGTGTTGAGATATGTTGAAAATGAACAGCCTGTATATGTATAAAATTTATTTAAAGTGATATTTCCAAATATCTGTTTGAGATTTTCCAAATGATTGATGAAGATGAAGATTTATTACCGCTCATTTCATATTATTCCTTTTTCTTTGTTATATGTCAGTTTGAAGAGGATAGAGATTAGGATTAACTTATTCTATTTTTTAATGTCTATCCAGACCCGATAGAGAAAAATTGCCTATTCTTCAGACACCATCACAATCTAGGGCGTATTCGGTTTCTCTTCTAAAGTTGTATTTTTTATATGGGACACGTATTTATTGGGCTTTCCAGTTATAGTTCTTTATTCGTAAAATTCGAGGAAACTTTGTATTGCCTACAAAATTACTGCTCTCTAATAATCCAACGTCACTTATAGCTTCATTAGATTCTTGATGTCTATGATCAATTTCAAGACCATTCCAGAAGTCTCAGTATCTGTCTCAATTTTTGAAAAAGAATGAGGAATCTTTATTCGAGGAAAAACAGCTTAATTTTTATTTGGGAAAATGGAAGACTCTAGAAAAGAAATTGAATCACGCTTAAAAAAGTGCCTACAGAATGTTTTCATCAGAATCAAATTAATTTCACAAATAAAAAATTTATACACGAGCATTTTTCGGAACGATGGAAATTCGCAACACTCCCTGTATCTTTGTTACCATCAAATATGCCTATCGCGGTGCGTAATACGGTTTGTACTGGACTATGGACCCAAGTTAGTTTTTTTTTCTATCTAGCCTGGATATAGGTTTTTCCTGCTGAAATTATCCAATTTGTAGCGTCTTCAACAGATCTCGATCTTCATCTATTAACAAATTACTTATTGTTAATACAATTTTGCTCCGTTTCTAACTGATTGTGGATTCATTCATATTTTTTACAATTCTTTGTATCCTGCTTCAACTAATCTACATCTTTATCTATCGGTAACATTCTCAACAGTTCCATTACCCATATGTTGTAGAGAACGTTAGAGAAAACAAAAGATTTATTGCTCATTATTTTAATTTTGTTATTAATTAAATAAGAAAAATCCTCATCTGTAAATGTATTGTGAACTTGAAACAATGATGAAGATGCGGTGTTATTACTCATTAATTGGAACTTCGGCTTATCTTCAATTAATCTCAATTTTTATTGTTCCATAGTTGATTATAAGAGAATGTAGATCAAGATCCTTTGATCCTCATCTTTATCCTAATTTTAATTTACTTTGAGTGTGATCTAATTTTTTTGCACTAGTGCATTAATTTTTGTGATAATTGTCTTGATTAAAATTAAATAAAGGAAAATCGTTTATTTCCAGAAAAATGCCGGAAACGGCGACAAGTAGTCAAGCTGAAGATCGTCCTTTAGCTTTATCACGTCGTGAATATCCATTATCATCAACAACACAACAATCATCAACATCACGAAGTTCATCTGGTAATCGTTCAAATTCAGCAAATACTCCAACAATACCGCCACCAAATTATGATCCACAAATCAGTTATCATCCACAATTATCATTATCATCAACAATGAGCCATCATCGTGAATCATCAGCTTTCGTACCAGTTGTACCATCACGTAATATCCATCCAATGTTATTCCCACCTGATATGCATCCTGCATTATTATTAAATGATGAACGTAATGAAACAACAAAAACAACAGATACAACAAATAGTGTTTATTCAAGAAAATCATCATCATCAGCAACAACAACAACAAATACAACGACACCAAGTGGTGCATCGTCAGCAACAACTACCAGTTTTGAATTGATGGTAATGATGAATGATAAACGTAAAGAATTAGCAGCAGCACATGCTGCACATGCAGCATTAATGCTACCACATCGACCTGGCCCACCACCGGGATTATTAGATACCGGTAATCAGCCACCAAATCATCCTGGTTATCCAGGATTTTTACCAAATAATCCAAATAGTGCGACATTTCCATTTCCTGGTGGTGGTGCTGCTGCTGCTGCTGCTCTATTCCAACCCGGACCACCACAAATCCATGCACATTTAGATCGACGTTTATTAAGAGCTCCTGGTAGAGCGTCACGACCGAAAAAACAATTTATATGTAAATTTTGTAATCGACAATTTACAAAAAGTTATAATCTGTTGATACACGAAAGGACACATACAGATGAACGGCCATATAGTTGCGATATTTGCGGTAAAGCATTCCGCAGACAGGACCATCTGAGGGACCACAGGTAAGACTTTTTTTATTCAAAATTCAATAATAATAATAATAATACAAAAAAAAAACCACTAGAAATTTAAATAAATATCGTCGGTAGCTCTTGAAATATCTCCAATAAATGCCAGCCGCTTCACTTCCAGATTACCAAAAAATACATTTGCATTAGTCTACCTGTTTTTAGGGGTGTATATCTATCTTTTTCTATCAAGAGATTTTTGGTTATTGTTACGGTTAATTTGATTTTTACATGAAAAACGATCGTTCCAACATCAATTAATCATTTTTTCTCCCCCTGTCTTTCCGTGTGACTGTTCAAAATAGAATAAAAAATAAGAAAATTGACCGCGACAGGTCACCTGAAAATATCGAGCAGGTAGATATAGAAAAACTTGAGGAGAAGAAAAAACAACATTTCAAAACTTAACACAACAACAACCAAAAAAAAACACCAAGAGATTTTTATCTCTAATGTTTATATATATACGACTTCTGGTACAGTTCTGTCAAGATTCTACTCTTTGTTTTTTTGTTTCTCCACTAATGTATAATTCGATTAAAATATCGATCTATATGTATGCATTTTAATCGTTAAATCGTCCATTTTGTTGCATTATTATTATTGTTATTAGTTATTATAGTTGGTAGGCCTGAGGCTGAATTATAAGAGCTGGTTTCTTAGATCTATCTTTCGATTTTATTGGAGCACACTCTGTTGGAGATGCACTGGTTTATTTATATTATAAAAAAAGACAGTGGCGTAGTTAGAATTTTGCAAAATTGATTTTTTTATCTCATAGAAGAAAAAAAATATTTTTCAAAGAGTAATTTCGTTGTCCTCATTCCCACATTGGAAAAATGATCGGAAAAATAGAATACGATAATTATCATTAATATTCAAAAATAAATAATTAATCATCATCTTTATCTAATAAATAATGAAATAGAGATGACGAATAGGATTTTATTCGATGATTGGTGATTACTTTTGTTTGTTAATTTGTTGTTGGTAATTATAGTAAAGTTTTGAAAAAAAAAATCTTTATATTAGATAAAGATAGAGATTTTTTGTATATAAAAAAATATTTTGTAATTCACCCACAATATGGTATTAAAAATCAATTATAGGAGTGTTATTTTTATAAATTATTAACACAAAAAATAGTTAAAATGTCAAATGTTGATTTAGATTCTATTAATTGATAGAATAAATAATAATAATAATGATGATGAAAAGAAAAAAGAATCGAAATATTAGGGTGCGGGTCAAGTAAAGTGAACAAAACAATTTCGAAAATTTCGAAATTGTTCCGATTTTAATAAAATAGAAAATTAAAAAGAAAAGTGAATGGGGAAAAATTGCGAAATTTCTTCAATAATTTTAATTATTATTATTTTTTCCTTCTATATTTTATTCAATAAAATTGTATAAGACTATAATAAAATACATACTTATACAGAGTGTTCGTTTTCAACCCACCCCCTAGATGTATCTCGCGACCTAATTAATTGAATGGAATATTGTTATGAAATTTTGGTCGAAGGGCCAACATTTTCGACACTTCTAGTTATACCGGAAGACTTTATTTTATTTTGAATATAATTTTTGGTTTCGAGAACAGCCTGTATGTTTTTTTCAACTGTTAAATATAACTCTTCTGCTTCACATCAAAATTTCAAAACTTTATTCCAATTAGGGCTTGTTGATGGTACGTTTAGTGTGGGGGCAGGCTAAAATGAACATCCTGTATGTAGTAGTGTTTATATAAAATAATAAATTAAATCGCGCAGTAGGCTTTGGTTAATAGTGTTTTATACAATTTTACTATTATACAAGTATAAGTACTATTTTTTTATCTTTTAGAAAATTATTCGTGCGTTAAAAATAACTGTAAGTTCGTCGACTTTCAATTTATTTATATTCATCAATCATTTCTATCTCGATCTTGATCCGTTAATAGTCATATGTAAAATTAATTTATATAAGTATATAGAGAGAAATTTTAGGATGAAGATTGAGATTATTATCCGGAATATCAATCAATATATGTCGTATTCTTAAATGTCTAGATCGAAATTGAAGCAATAGTAATCAGTAATCATTATTTGTGTAAAGCGAATAATAATTTTCTAATAAAATCCTTTTTTTTTCCTAATGATTAAAGATACAGCAAAATAGTCTGTTCTTTACAATAAGGAGCAATGAGTTAGTTGGATGGTTGTTGAGTCGGTTTGGTTCTTCTATTAATAATTTCGTCCTATAAAATTGAATGAAGATGAAGATTTAGATTATTTGCGATAATTTTCTTCCAGAATTTCCATGGTTTTTCAATTTAGTAGACTTTTTTACGGTTTTTCATTTTAATATTGAATTATTTTATTTTATTTTTGATAATATATAGTAGAATAGATTATACCTTGAAAAGATGAAGATACCAACTGTGCTTGAGAATATGGAAAATAATTTTGAATAATGAATCTAAATCTATATCAATCTTTATCTGTACAACTCTATTTTAATGAGTACTTTTTTCGATATTGTTAGAATAGAAAATTAATAGCAAGAAAATAAGATAAAGATACATATTTGACTTGAGAATACCTAGGATTTTTAAATTGTAAGCAAAACAAATTCGGCGACTTTTATTATATTCTTCGAAAAATTCCCCATTTTTGTTTGCTTTCCGTTTGACTGGTCGTAAGACAATCTAGAAGAGATGCAGATAGAGATTATGATTGAGAATTTTAGAAAAACGTTTGAAATAACTTATAGATATATAAGTAATACAGTCTTTATCTTTATCCCAATTATTTAATACACTTATTTGTGGTTTTCTTTCTTATAAATTATGAACTAGAAAATCAATATATAACGTTGGAAGATGAAGATAGAGACTATTTACTGAATTCTCTATAATTTTCTTCGAACTCTTCAAAATTTGCATTTTGCTATTTTATTATTATTATTTGTTTTTATATTTGTGAAAAGACTGAAGATTTCGACTATTCTTAAGAATATTAATAAGTGATTTTCCAATTCCGCGAAACCACTTCCCATTTAAAGTAGGTATTGGTGTCGAAATGTAAAAATTGAAGAAGGAAAAAAATCAGCAAAATCTTTATATCATCGAACATCTGTTTATAAAATGAAAAATTAAATATTCCAATATTTATCTACTTATATTATTTATAAGCAAATAATTGAGTAAAATTAACTTTCTTTGTATTTATTCCAAGGTATCTTCATAGTGATCTCTACATTTTAATTAAACCAAAAAAAAAACTAAATAGAATAATCGAGATTATTCAAAACAATCGAACCACAATGATTGTGACTAACAATAAGTTTTAATTTCTTTAATTTTGATTTATTAGAAGGCAATTAATCAAATGGAAGATATCGAGATCGAGTTCAATTAGGAAGTTTTTTCTCTCCTACTCAACAACACGGTATAATCAAATCGTTGAAATATTCCATATAATTCTATTGTTTTAATTTCTATTAATTATCATTTTAATTATGGTTTTTTTTCTAATTATAATTAATAAGTTTTTCGACAAAATAAAAACCCACGGAAGCTCATCAATACATATATATCGCTATATTATTTGAACAAGAAACGGAAATGTACATCCTGCTTCTTGTATTATTATAACGTTAATAAATGTTGCATTTATTATAACAAGATTCTAATCTTGTTTTAACAATAATAATAATAATTAAATAGTTGGGATTTTTCTTAAGTCCCAAATTAAAACAATAAAGAAAAACCTATAATTTTATATAAAAAAAATTTAGAACGATAATATTTTCGAAAGTTCACCCTAAAGCTATCATCCATCTTGAACCCTCAACAATAACAACAACCATAATACAACTATAAGAAAGATCCGAAGGAGGAAAAAATAAAGCGTTCCACCTGTTCGCTATATATACATATATAGTCTCTCGGGTTTTGATCAAGAGAATAATAAATAATAAAAAAAAGAAACAACTGAAAACCTGAAAATCCCTTCAGGAAATAATGTCACTATATACAACTAAGTCATTATAATATTTAATAATAATAAATTTAATACAATCTATAAATATATTATAGATATAGATCAAGATTATGAAAAGAATACTTAAAGGTTTATATGCTGTATATACAGGGCAGCTGAAATTTATCTGAAATTAAAAAAAAAACAACATAGGCTACGATCTCTCTGTCATCCGGTTAGCCTTGGAACTAACATCGGCCAAAGACCGTTGTATAGAGATAGAGAGAAAGAAAATATCTCCATATAATTTCAATATTATTAATAAATTAGAAAATGATAGATAGATGTATTTTATAATTAAATTTTACAAAAATCTAATCTACTTTATTAAATTCCAGTAATAATAATAATAATATAATAATAAAGAAGATATTTTTTTCGAAATTCCTGCCAAGATTAATATTAGAAATTTATATCTTCCTGCATTCTAAATTCGATGATAATAAAGAAAAAATACAAGTAAATATATTCTCCTTAACGTCACCTTTTTCTTTTTCTTCATCGTCATCATCATCATCATCATCGTCTTCTTCTTCTACTTAGCGAGCGGTATGTTATTACGAATTGCTCCGGTTAATACGTTGTGGAATGCGGTATGATCAAGTTTTTTTTTCGTTTCTTCTTAAAGTCGTTGTACACTTGAATAGTGCTTAGATATATATTTTTTTTTTAATTGCAATCTCTTCTACTAACTAATAATTAAGTCGATACAGTAGATTTGAGACACATCTATAATTTAATGGATTATAAATTGATAAAATTGTGATTTCCGTTTGGATATTAATCATTCGATCACAATTTTGATTGCAATCGAAATCAATATTTTATATAATTATTTTAAATAATTCGAATGAATTCGAAGTGAGAATATACATAAATAGAGGTAGAGAATAAAGATAACGAGAGGATGTATTAAAAGGTTTAAACCAACCTCTTTTATATATAGTATTCTTATAAAGCCAATTAAACTTGATAGCCTTACTTATAGGTGTACACTGTACATACATATAGTCCACCTGTGCTATTATTATTGGTCCATAAACAACAACCACATATCAATTTCATTAATTAACTATATATATAGAACCTATAAAATAACAATAATGAATCCAGAACCAGATTCTCTTATATGTAGGTATATAAAGGTATTATCTCTAATACATATTAATTTTAGTTACCCATATAGGTATGAGATTATAATAGAAGCAATTTAAGGTTTTAACACATATCGCGGCCTCGAATAAAATTTTCATCATGTCATAAAATAAAATTTATGCAAAATATTTATTTTCGACTGTCTATAAAAATTAAATCTTTGAATAAATTAGAGGAGTGGCAACAATAAATCTAAATCTCTCTACTAACTTAACAAATAATAATAATAATAATAATAAAATAGCAATTATAATAATAATAGAAAGATTTTTAAAAAATAATTATAATATATATAGCGAGAGGATTAAATGTTTTTATCCTCTAAAGTCTTAAAATATTGTTGAATATTTTCTAAATTCAAAAAGCCAGTTTTCGGAATTTGTCCGTTATATTGAAGAGTTTTCCCATATACAGGCTGATCCACCAGAGGCATTCCTAGTCTTGCAACTCTGGCTGTAGTGGGTGCAAAAAAAAAAAACGGACTCGACGATCTATAGTGGGATATTTAGAGAACATTTTGACGTTGAAACGATTTCCCAAACTTTAAATTTTCGAGTATATTTTTTTCCTCTCCACTAGAACCAGAGCTCCTACAAGACCAGGAAAGCCTCTGGTGGACCATACTGTATATAGTTTATAATAATCTCTTTGTAATTTCCAGTCGTGCGTTCAGGTTTACCCTGATTAAACTTTTCTATTTTGTTTTTTTTTTGTACTTAAGTTCTTCAAATTGCAATTATTGAAGATTCATATTTGAGAAAGCATTAGCGTAAACTCTCCTTACACCGCGCGAGCTCCACCTATGCTCCTCCAAATGAGAATCTTCTATAATAAATTTTAATATTATTCCTTATGGAAAAATGCAAATTTTCGCGGCGAAATGTTTTATTGAAATTTCAAAAATTCCTATGATTTTTTTCTTTAAACTATCAAATTATTGAAAATATGGTCGATTTCTTTCATATTTAAGTGAAATTCTGAGTAGAAAATAATTATTTTTGGGATACGGACTCGGTCCGTATATGGGCAAAAGACGGATTGAACTTGGTCCGTACATGAGCTGGGCAAGGGTCGCTTAAACAAACTGGCTGGATTCTTACTTCAAATCTACAAACTGTATCCCCAGCTTATTACCACTAGACTATCAAGCTCTTTTCTAATAATATTTTCCAATT